>JAUCMU010000033.1:6288453-6330101 GCA_032275025.1 Enteromius treurensis | reverse complement strand
CTTCAGCGTGATACAAGACCCTCCGCTTCGCGTTGGGTCCTGATCACACTGTCGGGGCTTATTTCTGCGATAACTACCGGCTGCCTGTACATTATCCCTTACATCTTGGACGGCATCCCAACTCAAGAGGAGAGTTGAATTGAAACATTTTTTATTTCCCCACCAATGTGCAGAGAGGGTTAAACTAGAGGTTTCAACCAGATCTCATGGCAATTCGTACATATTTTACAAGGTGGCTAATTCATACAAATTTGTACAACCTCACTCAATTCATAGGATTTCTTCTAAATCGTACGTATTTAACGAGTTGGCAGTTTAGATTAATTGATCACGTCTGCACTGAAAATCGTATTATCAGTGAACCTCTACGTACTCTTGGAAAGGTGCTTCTGGTCAATGCGATGTTGGGAAATAAAAAGGAACTGAATTAGAATGAGAGAAGGATGTTAAGTGGTAATGTGCTGGATGTTAAGTTTAGATCTTATTTCAACACAGATGAAAATTTGATTTGTCTGATGTTGGACTCTCATATCTTAGGAAATTTATTGGGGTACTCATTTATATTTAAGTGTCAATTTCATACAGTTCTTTTCTCCTGAAAATTCTAAGGAGAGTTGAAAACAGAAAGTAATTGCTTAGGAGTTATTGATATGTGGATAGATATAGAGCTGTAAAATTACTGTGGATATCATTGACTAGTTGTTAGCATAACATAGCGTTAGTTAGAAGTAATCCACACAAATACAGTCTATCAATTACTAGTTTGTGAAGTGAAAATGTGCGAATGTTAGTGCATGCTTTTAAGAAACAATTTTTTTAATAACTAATAACTGTTGTTTCTGGCTAAAATGTGTGTCTTCAATCTTTCTCTTACAATTTAATTTAATAAAATAAAATAAAATGTAATTCTACATATTTAAAAAAAAAATATATATTTTAAGATGTACAAATTAACCATTATAACTGAGCACTAACAAATTAACTTTC
Organism: Enteromius treurensis; assembly: GCA_032275025.1. Taxonomy (NCBI): domain Eukaryota; kingdom Metazoa; phylum Chordata; class Actinopteri; order Cypriniformes; family Cyprinidae; genus Enteromius; species Enteromius treurensis. Next base: position 6,329,114 of record JAUCMU010000033.1, on the reverse strand, counting down.
TTGTTATATTAATTTTACCAACTTATCAGTTTTTCTCTTTCTAGTTTCTGTGTATTATAACACTGATTTATTATTTTAGGGTAGGGTTAGGTTTAGTGTATGTAAATATTAATGAATAAACATCCAAATTTATATGAATTTATATTAGTGCTGTCAAATGATAATTCATAATTAATCGCAGCCAAACAGTTTAACAGTAACAGTTTCACAGTTTTTTTTTTTTTACATGTACTCTGTATATTTACATTGTATAAATAGATATACACACATACAGTGTATATATTTAAAATATTTCCCACTTTGTATAATGCCTACACACACACACATACATATATGTGTGCGTGTATATCTATATACAGTATAAACTGATCATGTTTTTCACTTATAGATCATTTAATTTCATTGCAGGGAAATGTTTTATCATTGCCAGCCAAATAAATAAGTGAGTTCTTGGGATGTTTGTTTTATGAGCTGTGGTTGATATTTTGTGGTGGAATTCAAAACATTATCTGGGTTAGTTTAAATGGGTCTTTTTGTGTGTGTATCATGCATAGTTTAGAATGCAGACAGACTCCTCTTGAAAAGTTGGTATTTTAAACGTCTGTGGAATTGAAGTTGTTAAGTTGTACAGCCACTACACTATCTTTTTAAACACAACACTTTATCCTTCTTTCAGATACCTCTACAACTGTGATATCATTAGTGTTCTCTAAACTCATTTTAGAATCATGCATGTGTCCGTAAAACAACAGAAAGTGCTTCCTTCTGCTGAAGAGATGGAGGTTAACAGGTGTCTGGAGGGAAAAAGTTAAATTTGGCAAGACATAAAAGGGAAAATGGAATCAGATGCGATGACAGACAGAGGAGGAAGTGTAAGGGGGCATGAAACATGCATTTCTTACCCACCCTTAGATGCTAAATGAAAGCACACAACTCATAAAAAGATGGAAAATCAGTGCTAATAGCCTATTTCACAGGTTTTTCTCTGCCTGGATTTGTATCCGTCTGTTAAAGTCACTTGAGACATGAGACTCTGTGTGCCTCAGTCCTAGTTAAAAGTGCCGTTTTAAAAATAGTAAGATTGGTGTGTGGAGGATTAGAGAGTACAGTTGCTGCCATCCACAACTATTGATATTGCCTGCCAGTCATTATGTCGAATAAAGCATTATGTAAATATGTCTGGAACATCAGGAACCAAAACAGCTCAGTATCATTTGCCAGGTTGAATTTAGGTAAAAATCTAACACTGTTTTCTCACAGAGGACATCCATGACAGAAGACCTCGGCCTGTCCCTCAGACATCAATGTACCGGCTACCAGAGGGAGGCCGCTACCTCCACAAACCCACATCTTGCTTTAATGTCTGTCAAAGCTTTGAGAAAGTCTGAAATCATTAGGAGGAGCACAGGAATCAGAAGGTGGAGGTGAAGCTGGAAATTGTGGGAGGCTGTGAAGACAGGACCCTTCCATCTTCCTCTGAAATCTCTCACTTCATTCCATCACAGGTTGTACCGCTAATAACTTCACAAGCTTGATGGATTAAAAGGCATTTTTATAGGATTTAGTCTACAAAACTCCTTTAGTTCAATGCTGGTTCGCTGGTTATGATTTATGTAGCAGTGATGACAATAATAATACCAGTGTTTTTGCACAAAGCATAAATCTAAAATACCCGTTAAGAGGACTAACACTTTGTCCTTGCCAGCGCAAAGAATCGTTTTGAAATGGAAATGAGCATATGGATATTTCGTCATGGCTCTTGTCAAGGAGACGCCTTTCGCAATGCCTTTTAAAGAATCATTGGCACTTTAAAGTTGCTTTTATGCATTAGAGATGGATTTATGACTATATGCGTGCAAGCGCTGGCCAGTGCGAAGTGATCAGGCTAATAGAGTTATTGACACCCCTCCGTATGGCCGCACTCTTTCAAGCGATCATCAATCCATCCATCACTCCCCTTTAAAAAGGGATTTAGACAACCCAATGCATTTCATTAAGACTTGAAATTACTTTTGAAAACAGGGAGATAAATAAAGTCCGTCATGAAAGCAAATGCTAAGCAGACACTTTGAAAGCGAGAGGAAACGCTTAAATCATCGTAATGCCGCACCAAAAAAGCAGGAGCAAGAAATTTCCATTAGGTAAAACAAAATGAAAATGTGATTAGAGAAGTGTTCCCTAGCTGTAACAGCTTACTCTTCATCATGCTAAGAGATGTTCACAAGCGCCAACCAATCAACATTACTGATACTCACATAGACAGAAACTGCACAGGCCTCTCTAGAAATCAGTTGTTAACTTAAAGTAACCAAATAAAAAAGTAATTGTGGATTTTTATCTCCTAATTGTGAGTTTGTTTCTTGTTGTTGCAGATTTATCCAGCCAAACCAAAATGTTCTTCTTAAACGCCTGAACTGTTTCACACAATGTCAAAGTTTATTTTTACCTGGTCTCATTGCATAAACATACAGCTTTTAGCGAGACAAAATATGTAACAACAAACACATATCATCGCAGTTTTCAAAAGAAATCAAATGAACGTTAGAGGCAGTAAAACTCTGACACCTTTTGTTTCTTTTTTCAATTGAGTTTCAATTGATAAAGTGTCATTTTCGCACAATTACTTGAAGAATATCATGTTATAATTTCAAAACGATATTTAGATGCTGGGATATCTAGAATATATTCCACTCAGTGGATATTTCTCTTTGAAGGCACGGAGAAATGGTGTTGCAGAAGTGCACAAAGTGTTGATATAGTTGAAAGTTGATATAGATATAGTTTAGAAAATGCTAAGAAAATATGACAAGAACTTGGAGATAAACTGTGTTCGAACAAATTCATCCTGATAATTAGATAATTTTTATAACTTTTAACTTTAAGTGTCCGAATGTTGGCTATAACATGTCAGAGGTTACCTCATTTTGTTATACTCGTTACCATAAATTAACGATAGTGTCCTGAACATAGTAAAAAAAAAAAATACATATATAGCGCTGAAAAAAAATAAGAGGCCACTGCAGCAAAATCTGTTTCTTTTGAGTTTTATTTTTAAAACTGTTAATCTCTCCAATACACCACCAATACAAAACAATGCACGTTTGTTTCATTTTTTTGTGAGCTGTTTGTTACATTTGAACTGCATTTGTTGTCAGCGTCTGAGTCTGCATACATGTGACAGCTAGGATTGAGGCCCTTTCTTTTCACTGTTTTTGGCATGTTTAGTTTTTATTTTTAAAGTTCTAACATTGTTTTACCTTCCAACTGGTCACACTGCAAGAAGATAGTGACGGTTACAGCAGTGCTTTTTATACTTTTCCCGTTAAATACAATTGGATTCAGGTGCCCACCAAATAAGTACCTCATTAACAGAATGAAGTAAGTTTGTGTAGAAATTTAACAAAGACTGGCATGAAATGCGCTAAATATTTGTTTTGACTCACATTATTGAGCCTTTTCGTTTTTACTGAGGTGAAATCAGGCTTCTTTATGCTTGACTAACAAAAGCATGAAGGAGGGTAAAATGTCTGGAATATGCTTAAAAGCATTGATATTTAGTTTAGTTTGACATTTTTGTTGTCTTGATCATGACATACTGTTGGAAATGTATTTAAATCCCACCGAAAGGGATTTTTAAGAGCCAAGATGAATATGATTTCTCATCAGGTGCCTAAACCCCAAGGGAGATGGAGGAACGTTCCCCTCAACATTGGAAAATATCAAATTGTCAGTTAATATTAAGGAAAACATCCTACAGTATTTCTGCAATATTCTACAGTTCATGCTGGGAAGTAAAATTACGAGATTTCTCCTAGACAGCAGTGAGAAAAAATGGAAAATGTGGTTGGATTATACTTGTCTTTCTTCTGAGAAAAATTTCAGGTCAGTCATCCTGTTACTGTTTGTGTTACTGCATAAAATTAAAGCTCTAATGAAAGATCTCATTGAGACTGTGATTCGGGTCCAATATTCATTGTTGTTTGTTATTTGTTTTATCGGGGGAGGGAGTCTTCATAAACAGCAAGAGAAAAGCACACTTGTAATCTGATGATTTGTCTCAATGTGTGATTCTGTAATTATGGAAACAGTAAATAATTAGAAAACAATACATAATTCATTGTTGACTCAGATTCATTAGTTGAAATCACATTAATGAATGTTTAATAAGTGGATGGATCTCATTTTGAAGGTGAGGAGAAGTTTGACAGGGCTGGTTTTGCTAAGAGCGCATGAAGTTCCCTTCAGGATGACTATGCAGATGAGCCGAGAACTCGTTCAAGCAGGGACAAACCAACTGGGAGCTCCAAACAGTCCTGCTGTGAGGTATGGAGATGAGACTTTATTTGCTGCTGAAGTCAAAAGCTTAATTCATGCTCACTTTCACAACAAATACCAAAAGAAACTCTGTTATTTCTTAAGGGTGTCATACAGTTACTTTTTTGCTTCTCTTTCAGACTTGAATGTTTTGTGCCAACGTTAAAAGAACGAATGATTTTCTAACATCAATTGTTTTGTGATTCTGGGAACCATTCTAATTGTTTCTCAAGTCTCTGTAAACGCAGCTGAATGAAATGATCCCTGAATGTTTCTTGTCCCCCAGTAAATAATTTGGTCTCTCACTCTCAGCCAGCCATACATTCAATCTATAAGAATAGTATTTAATTTCTCACAATTGCAGTGAGCCTCTTCTTCTCCATTGTGCTGTGTGCCTGAACTGTTTTATTCTGGAAATTCAGGAAACGGTTATCTGAATCTCACAGGAACTGTGCAATCAATGCTGTCCCTCTGTTCCCATTCTTTTTGCATTGTGCAGCCTGCCTACAAAAATAAGCTACACATGGTTTACATGCAAAAATTGTCAGTCTATAGCCTATTCGAAACCAGATGGGCAGCACTGACCTGAGAGCGCTTGTTTACCTTGCTTAAATAGTTTTGTCTTCTGCTCGGAACAGATCAGATACCTTCTCCATGGTTTTACTGTCAGTATGTGTTAATTAGTCTAAATTAGACTGAGTGTCTCTGTAAAAATGTTAAATGAAAAGACAGTTGGTAAACTCCCAAATGAGCATCTGGCTTTTACAGTTTACAAACTAGATGAGTGAATTAACCGTGTTTTGAAAATTCTCTTAATTGCTGAAATAACACAAGTTACATTTATGAGTTTGATAAGAGGACAAATATGTAGTTGAATTCAAATTAAAAGTTTCACTGAACACAATGTGCTAAGTAGACTGCTATATCTGTCTATTTATCTATCTGTCTGTCTGTCATAACATAGCCCGCCTTCGTCATTTGCGTAAACTTTTGTGCGGTGTTATGCAAGTAATATGAGGTTATATATAAATATATATAATATACTTATATATTATAAGTAATATCTAAAGTTTTTTTAGTCTCCCTCTCGAATTTGAATAAAATCTTGAAAAAAATGAGCTGTGTTCTTTGCTCTTGTTTCCACTGGCGGCACTCAAACCACACCGATTCGCGGGAAAGCTGCCATCTCTCTCAATTATCTTTACTTTAAATAAGGAGACGAGAATTATTTTGTAAATTTTCACAATCAGGATTTAACCTGATGAAGACTAGCTAGCAAACTGTGCGCTGTAGTAATGGTAATGACAGTAACTCGCGATTGAGCGGATGAACTACTGATGCTAAAGCACTCTGTGTGTGTTGGACATGAAGCAACGCTACGCAGAGTGTTTGACATCAAAGTACTGCGAGAGCAATTGGAAAGCATAAGGAGCGTCTGCTCTCTCACTGTACTTTGATACCACACACCAATCGGTCTGTGCAGTCAGTGTTCCTTCAAATAGAACACACCACTTATAGTGCGAATTCCAAATGGCTTTTTTTGCTCCCTTCAAGGGGACTTCGGGAAGGGGACGCCATTTGTAGAGTCATTCCAAATGAAAGTGAGCAACTGAATCCTTTCACGAAGTCCGTTAGTGAAGGGAGCACGTGATTTTCATGTGTCGTCAAGTCATGATTTAGCCCCGCCCAAAAAGTCCTGATCACAAAATGTGAAAAACTGTTAAAATTCCACAATTAAGTGCTCCATAGTTCAGTCTTTCTAACGTTTCAGCAATGCATTTCTAACATTTATAGTGTGTTTACAATCAATTCTCAGAGTTGACTTTACAATGACTTTAAAGATATGCTCCTCTGGAAAGTTACAGTTGCACTACAACTTGCCAAAAACAGCAGCCTATGATTTTATTGTGTCACACTGCTGCTTCTTGGAAAAAGCAGCTTGTTAGGAAAGATATGTTTTTGCTAAAACTGATTATGAAAATGCTTGTGAACACTAAACACTAACACTAAATGCTGCAACTTCGTAACAATAGCTGGGAAGAAAAAGTGAGTCATTGGAATTGACTAAGTGCACATTATTTCAGAGAAAATCATTTATTAAAGAAGTCCCTAAATGGTGAAGGTAATTCTCTGAGCAATTTGGATTCGTACACCGGACATGGAGCCAAGGTCCATATTAGTGTTCATGGCTAAATTTACAGCACTGCTACTCAGAACAAGCTGTTAATTTTCTTCTTCTTATATTTCCAATTAGGCGAGCTGGAAATGGGAATGATTGCCCCTGTCTCTCTACTTTACCTTCAGATCTAAGAAGTAGAAAGTGAAAGAAAAGAAATGACTGAACGAGGTCATGCGAGATCACATTCGGCTGAATGACAGTCTGAACGTTTGCGTAAATGATGGGGTGAAGAGAGCCAGCCAAGAGTCCAGACTCAGTGACAGATGCAGACGTTGGAAATTACCTCTAGGCGAACCAATGGCTCCATCTTCCCCCACCTCTTCTTTTCTTTCAAGGTTACAGTACCTCAGCTTCAGTATGGCATGTTCGAGTTTGATATGTTGACCTCCACATCTCCCATCAGAAAGCATTCGGTGTGTCCTGTAAGGCAATTTAATTTGCTCCAATGGGACTAAGCTTTACCGTATGGATGCTGGGATATTATAGGGATCCTATTGATTGCATGTAGATATTCATGAGTTACCTGCTTCCTGGTTGAGCTCGCTATGTGGTCTTTCTTTTCTGCAATATTCTATGGACAAATGAATAATGATCGAATCCTGCATGGATTTAGCACACAAATGGGGCCTATTATAGATTCCACTCATGCAGCTAACACTTGTTAAAGGGGGCAAATCTGGCTACAAAGCAGATTTCTCAGAGCATATTTCTTTCCTAATACTTTTGATGCTATATGCTATTTGCATCTGAAAAACAGGAAGACATTTTTCAATTTCACTAAAAGATGAATGAACAAGTTCTATTAGTAGAAAAGGTGCGTTGTTTGACGTTATAAAGTGGATTCATTTTGAACATATCAGATTCACCTCTCTCACTGTCAGATTTTCTCTCTGTGAGAGCTACTATATCAAGTCCAGCCGCTTGTCTCTTGACCTTGGCTGTCAGAGCAGTGAATGCAGTGAATGGTCAGGCTGTAATATTTGATTCAGGGGACCGTAGAGTGGGATAAGCTAATCTAAATGAAACAAGCTAGGATTTTTCACAGATTTATCCTAGGCTGAGAGAAAAAACATGGCTTCTCCTGTGCCTTCACCAACTCAAATAATGTGTTTGTAAAGACAAATCACAGACACTTATTAAACATGGAATGCTACAGTATGAATGCTTGCTTACAAAATATATAAATATAATAATAAAATACTACCTCAACAAAAGCAGATCTAAAAAAAAACAAACAAACTATTTTATATATATATATATATATTCATCTGCAAAGATCTGCTTTTAAGGTAGTATTTTGATACCCGATGCTAGATTCTTAATTAATTCAATTAGTTACCTTTGGCCAGGTGCAGAGGAAACGCAAACATAATCAAGTTCTCTTTACTGCTTTGAGTGAAATAATACTTTTTCCCTGCTTTCAGTGTAACATTATTATGTGGTTATATAATTACACAGTTGTTTTTTAAGGTCAGTCTAATTACATTGTACAATAAAGTGATAATGTGATGCAGTGTAATGACTGCCTTCAACAAATGTTGGAGCTACACGGTCAAAAACATGTTAGTTAGTACAAAGATGTTAGTTATGCAATACTCTCACAAAACAAGTGCGTAGCTGTTTGAAGAGCAGAAAACTTTTTGCCTTTATCAGAAAGTTTTATTAAGGTCTCTGGGTCTTAAGAAGACAATCTTAAGGCATCTTTTGAGCAAAATTTCAGGCGATTTTAATGAGACAATTTTTTGTTTTTCTGTTGAAGTAATAAAAGAAGTGCATAAAACAGGATTTGAATCAACCTGGTATAATAAAAATATGGGTCCCACTTTATATTGAGTGTCCCTAATACCTATGTACTTCCATAGTAACTAGATGTGTATGTAATATGTAACCACTGTGTAAGTACACACCGGTACATAGTATCTACAGATGTGATGTTTCTGTAACTACACACATGTAACAACCCAACACTTTTTTGTAATGAAAGTACAAATGTGTAACAGGACTAACAACAGTTTTTGGTAAAGACAGTGTTACACTTTATATTAAATAGACAATTGCTTTGGATTTAGCATGTAATTACTCTGATGTTACACTGCAGCGGGCAGTAAATTAGGATTTACATATAAATGGTGGTTGGTGTCCAGAATGTTACACTTTATATTAAGTGGGCAGTTCCTGATGAGTTACCATGTACAGTATATGCACTGGTATTACAGAGTAGGGCTGGGCTATATATATCGCACGGTATTTTATGCACATCTGCTGGCGTTCCTTCTAAAAACAGCTGACGGAGTTTTCTCGCTAATCAAAGAACCATCTTTACTGATGAGATGCGCATAAAATACAGTGCGATATATATCGCCCAGCCCTATTACAGAGGTGCTCCAACTCCACCCACTTTACATATCCCTAAACCTGCCCAAATACACCCCCTGATCACCCCCTGTTCCAGTTACTCTTATACATACTGCTGTTACAAAATGTAGCTTTGTAATTCCTGTTACACGACCACTTAGTGAAGTGAAAAAAGTGTTGTTACCAATGTCCTGTTACACATTTGTACTTACACACACCATTCTGAGGGTTGTTACATGTGTGTAGTTACAGAAATATTACAGCTGTAGATACTATGTACCGGTGTGTACTTACACTGTGGTTACATACTAGATACACATCTAGTTACAATGGAAGTACACATGTATTAGGGACACTTAATATAAAGCGGGACCTAATTTACTTTCAGAGAAAACATTTTTGTTAAGTGTGAACATAGAATGAGTAAACATGCTGATGGCAACAATAAAGGCCGGTGGGATAATAACTCTTTTTGGTTTGTATCTTAGTACACCTATTCAATGTTGTATAAGGGGTTTGTTTGCATAAGAGAAAGCACAGAATTAATGAAACAGTTTAAAATTGCTTAATAACTGGGCTGAGATATGTAAAAATTTCTACACATTATCCCACCAGTCACCATTGTGACCTACCATAGAACACACTTTTCCATAAAAGGTAGAATAAATAAATAGTTGTTTTAAGGGGCTACTCATGAAACATCATTTTGATATTTTCATGTCTGAGAAAAGATTTGGATTAAATGGATGTCTTTACTTGATTAAAAAAATGTACAAAATCGAAAAAGCTCTTTAACCCTCCATAGACAGGAATGCAACTGAAATGATCACAGGCCCAGAAAGGCATTGTGGTAGAAGATGGTAACTTGGGGAGAATAATTGTTGAATAAAGTCTATTTTTGTTTGTTTTCTATTTACACAAAAAGATGTTTTCGTGGCTTTGCAGAATTTAAGTTTTACTGATGTCCTTACTACGTTTCTGGGTCTGGCAACATTTCAGTTATGTTGCTGTCTATGTAGGGTTAGAAAGCTCTCAGATTCCATCAAAATTCCGCTTTTTCACAAGGGAAGTCCTTTTCTTTCTATCTTAAATGTTCATAAAGACGCAATTTGCGCTCAAGGAGTATGAAGAGAGATGTGCTTGTTTTTGTGTGTATCTGTTGTTTGTATGCGTGAGGTCAGTGGATGGACCCCAATTCATTCATTCTACTTTTATTACTCCACTGTCAGAGAAGGTGATTGTCTTCTGTGTGTCCCAGGACTTTTTGATTCACAGTAATCAAGGACTGATCCCATGACACTGAAGTGGAAAGCATTGATCACAGAGTTGCCCTTGCCTGTTGGTTGCAATTACAGTGATTTTCTGCTTTGTGTGTGTGTGTGTTTAGGAGGCCTTGGTGTTGGAGAGCGGCAAAGAACCAGACAGATTCCGAACTGTACCAATGTCTGAAACGACGAAGGAAGGTTTGAAGATGATATCAATTGTATAAGATGTATAATAATAATTTTTTCCCCTTAACTTTTTCCTGTTGTTGTGGTGCTTATGCCTTTTTATTATTGTGGTGTTTTACATTTGAGCTCTATAAATGAACAATTCCTTAATTGGAAATAAAGGTATTTTTAATTACAGTAGAAACAAAATCTCTATCAAAAACAGTAGAAACATACTGTATATTATATCAGCACTTAAGGAGTAGTTTCTTTCGCCCCAATACAGTTCTTTCCTAAAAACGATGATCAGAGAAACTGGTCAAATCTTCCTAAGCAGGGGCACCAAATTCCTTTTGTAAAAGTTAAATATCATTCTCTGCATGCTAATTTGTAGATATATTACAATTAACTGCCTCACATTTGTAAAACAGATCACTTTTAGAGTTCTCAAATCATATATGTTATGCTTTCATACAGACAAAAATCAATATTTAATCATTTGAAATATGCTTAAAGCTTTCTGTATGTTTATATTGATGCTTACCTCATCTGAATCAATGTCAAGAGGTCATTTAGGGAGCATGGTTTTAGGATCGAGTAGATGTAAATGGCACAAATAGAGGTTGGTACTGTGTAGAAGTCTCATCTGCTGAACATGTCCATTTGTGCCTTGGCAATGTGTATTACTATTGTAAGATGGCAACATATTCCTAATTTGGTTAGTATTCACGATACTATATTCCTAGAAGTATACTCATTTGGAGAGCATGTTTCATCGCTACTAATTGCTGACAGCCAGTTTTATATTCGACTGTGAACTGAAAGTCACTTTAATCTGAATAAATGTATTTTTACATTAGTCACTGCCCACTGATTCTTTACAATGGATTTTCATGGCATTTCTCTAGCTATCGAATGGCCTGTGTATCCCAGTTTCTCAAGGCAATTTCCAAACACGATCATCTTTTCATTCCTCCAGTAAATAGTCTCCAGCAGACGACCTGTGTCACTGAAAAATCTTTAATAGGATCACGTTAAATGAAAGGATACGAAAGAGATTCTCGGCTGAAATGAAAGTAAACATTGTGATTCAGTGTAATCTGCATTTTGAACCATTCTAGGAATTATTCAATTTTTTCTCACTTGCTTGTTTTGAATTTTTACCTGTTAAAACAGAAAGTTTGAGGACACATTGAAGTGCTTTTTCTATTATGACACATGGGTTGCATCTGAAATTGCATACTTCCCTACAGGCGAGAAACAGTATGTGACAAAAGAACTATGCTCGAATTTGAAATAATCATAAAAAGAATATGAAAAAGTACAAATAAGCATATTAGAATAATTTCTTAGGCTACTGTGACACTGAAGACTGGAGTAACGGCTGCTGAAAATTCAGCTTTGCCATCACAGAAATTAATTATTCAGCATAATATTATAATATTGAAATAGAAAACAGTAATACTGTGAAATATTATTATTATTTAAAATAACTGTTTTAGTATCAGTATTTTTCAGCATATTAATGCAGTCTTGTTGAGCATAAAAGGGTTAAAAAAATCTTCTTCTTTTTTTTTATTGAGCCCAAAATATTAAAATGAGCAAATGCATAATCGCCTGTTTTGACAGAAGACTCCAAATCGAAATGGTTCAGTATTTCAAAAAGGACACAGAGAATGCATCTGATGAATGAAACGGTAAACAAATAGAAGTCTTCAGTATGTTACGGTTTTATGACTCCATGCAGAATCTGCTGAAGCTGTTCAAAGACTCCGTACACAAAGGAAATGCAAACAGGCATCTATTCAATATCCAGCCATAAATGTGCAGGCTGCTGGTCTGGACAAAGGCTGTCTAAATATCCTGCACCACAGTAGCCTTTAGAATGTCATATTTTTCATCATTTTAGCTCTCTCGCTCACACACACACACACACACACACGCAGGTACAACAGCAGACAACTCTAAGCATTTTTCAAAGTTCAAATGGTTGCATTTGAAGATTAAAGTTGAGTGACTTGGACAAAAGAGCACTCTGTATAAAACAAAGTTAGCTTTACCTCGTCCAGGGTGCCCTAGTGGTCATGTTTATGTGATAAGGGAGAGAAGCGTAGGATGAGAGCTTGAGTGATTTTATAGTATGGCACACAAAGCTTTGCCTCCAAGGACTGTAGCGCTTCCTTTAGAATCTCATTTACCATTATGATTGAACGTAAAGCAACGAAAACAGCCATATATCTCACCACACACTCTACATTAAGTGCTTTGTATTTTGTTGTGGTGGGCCTACTTTAAATTCAGTCAATATTCACATGTGACCAGCATAATTGCAAGTTAATGAGACCTTACGCAAATTGTAAAACTACATATCCCATGACGCTGTACTTCACATTATTGTGCAAACTTGTTTTGCAAAGTATGATTAAAAATCGGCCCGCTCTGCTTAACTTCAACTAAAATAAATAATGCATTCTCTCTATTTGTGCATCTGTGTGAACATTAATAGCTAAAAATTAATAAGCCATTATCATACTATACTGTCAGGCAGGGAGCGCTGCTATAAAATTCTGGTTTCAGACTTTCTGCAGCTAATGTATTTCAAATTCCGTAGAACTTTCAGAAAAAGACAGACAGCTGTCACTTTATAAAGTCTGAAAAATGAATCTATGTCGGAGTGATTGAGCTCGGGCTGTCAGCGCGTGAGTGTGTGCACGCGCTGGGGTTTTTCTTGTGTGTGCTTCCTGTAGCTGACGGACTGTGTTTAGGTTTCAACCTTTCCTGCCAGACTCATCACTGCCGCGTGTGAAAAAGATTTAACATTTTCCAAAGGTCATCCTGAGCTTTCAGAGATGGAGAAACATTGATAAAGTCAGAGGGATTATTTAATGTCTGATGAATTATTAAAAAGGCCTGTTTTGGTTTGAGTACTTCCGTCTCCTCCGCCTGTCATTACTTACGGAGTTCACCTCACACATGACACATTCATCAGGCCCGTTTCACTTCAGTGCCATTCTGACTGGCGCAATGGTTAGAAAAACAATCGTGTTCATTTTTTCATGCACTATCATTATTCATGACCTTTTTTAAAAAAAAAAAAAAGGAATTATAATAAAATGAGATGTTGTCACCGAGTTGTCAAAACATATCATTAGAGCAGCAGGAGACTTCGCATTTCCTGAAATTTTTACTATATTATTATATTTCTAACATACTAGGCTTATATATATATATATATATATATATATATATAAAGGGAAATACATTCCTCTTATGCCACATATAACTGCCAGGCTTCAAATTTGGATGCCAACTCGCCTCCCGACTGGATACGATCCAAGCCGGAGACTGATATAGGAAATATCCTTTTCCATGGTGACCTTCCAATTGTGAGACTTTATGAAACGCCATTCTGTTTTATGTGCTTCATTAAAGGATATTAAACGAGGTGGTTGTCCTTGGTGATATCAAACTAATGATTATGCTTATATTTGCAGGAACCTCCTCTCCCCTCAGACATTACAGAATGACATTTTATTTGTTTTGTGCTAATGTGACCATGTTTCACGTTTATTGCTGTTAATCTGTGTATCTAGAGATCTGCTGTGTGAATCCCTATTTTTATGGAATTAATGCTGTAATTTCTCTACCAGGCATCTAGTGAATTATTAAGAATTCCAACTAATGTCCATTTTTAATGGACAATGAAGTGTAAAATTATTTAGCAATATATATTTCCTGTCACAAGTGCTTCTGGGGAATGTAGTTATTAGGAAAAATGCACATTTTTGACTGCAAGAATTTTGTGTTAATTGGTTATATTTAGTAGGTCATATTTTATGATTTTATGAAATGATCTGGAATAAATAGAAGTGAGGACAGATGTTAATTAAATGTACTTAACATAAGGGTGTTTTTTTGGATGTTGCTTACTAGCCCCATTAAAAAAAAAGTGCTACTTATTCCTTTTTGTTTTAAAAAATGGTCTTAATGAGAACAAAATTATTGAGTGCTTTAATATTTAATTAAAGCGAAAATGTGTGGAAAACACTTTCAAGTACCTTACCTTCCTTTCAATTTACACTTGCATAATCCCTGTGAGTTTAGAGATTTGCTTGATTCTCATCTGGAATTTATAATAGAGAGATTAAAAATATTAACTTCCGATATTCAGAGATGCCATAATGTATGTGTAACAGAGGCGTGTGCAAACAGTCTATAATTCAGCTTCAGTTCCCTGTGAGCAGTTTGTATTTGATATTCATGCTGTGCTGGTTTGATCTCCCAATCAAGGTGTGTCAGTGTTGTTAATAATAAAATATATTTTGTGATTGTATTTGCCATCATTGTAAGTTATGCATTGAATTATGCATTATGTTTGAAAATGATAAAGCCAGCCACATCAAAAGAAAAGTCACTATGTACATTTTCAAATGCACCCGGATCCACAATCCCATCAGTGACTTTGTAATAATGTCATATTACATTTGTAATTTCTAGAAATAAAAATAAAAAAAAACTACTAACCCCTTTAGAGTGTGTTATGCATAAAATCTCCCAGGTGAAGTGAAAGATAAAACAGATGAGGGCAGCTGACCATCAGTGATTTGTTTTTAAATATAAGTTTAATCTAAACAAATAACTAATAACATTTTAGGATGTAATAATAACTAATAACATTCTTTTAAATATATAGTACATGCAGGAGATGAAGGATGTTAAGGGGCAATAAAGACACATTGTTACAAAATATTTCTTTTTTAATAAAGGCTGCTTCTTTTTTAACATTTTATTTACAAAATGTAACTATTAGTTAACTAAAACTAAACTTTAAACAGTGTGTGTATGACATTTTTACCTAATAATAGCACAACAATAATAACTCAAAAAGCCACATCTGATCTTTTGAGGTATCATTTATGTCCATAACACAGAGCATGTTTAGTTCTTAATACTTTTGGTTAGGGACTGAAATATTTGAGTAATAGTAACAGTGCTGCCTTCCTTAGCAAGCGCTACTAATGATGTCAAGTGTATCAGGTTGTGTTTATCGACATGGAAACAGTTTAAAGACTTAAATCGGGACTTCTGGGTGCAGGTGCTTCAGAATGATCAGGGCCGGCCAGGAACCCTGGGAAATAAACAGCCGCCCTTCGTGCTCTTTTATCATCATTTCCATTACATCAAGCAGCTCATTATCGGCAGTGTTTTTATTAAGTCTGCGGTTAATGTTGAGTGTCCGCTACGTGAAAAGGCTCTGTGATTAATGCAGTAAAACACTGTTCTCAGATCTGTGGACTAAAGCGGGCTCATGCACAAAAGTGCAATACACAGGGACACAGCGGGGCGAATCCATCCTCGCTTGTGCAGAATTTCTCTACTGACTCCCTAGTGTGTCACTGCTGAGGAGGAGTCCGGTCTGACTAATGACTGTCTCTAACGTCCTATACTGGGACCTGTTATACTCACTCACACACACACACTCTCAAAGCATCACTGCGGACACATATCCTCACGCACACGTGTTAACTCCTACTCTGTGACTAATGATGGTGTCTTATGGCCCATACAAGGGTCAGTAAATCAATTACACATTCTAATAAAGAAGCAGACACATCTCTCTCAGCCTGTCACCACTGATATATTACACATACTATGAGCGAGATTGCGAGCACGCGCGCGTGTGTGTGTTAACGCTCCACTGAGGCCTTTACGACTCCCACACCACAGTGTGGACTTATGATGGAATTATACTGAATAATAATGACAACTAACTACCAAACTAAATCACTTTAATGTCATCAAACTGTAAAACTAACATCTGCTCATTGTTTATTCTACCGCTATAAATCATCTTTAATTAGTGCTGAAAAATGATGTACATTTTATGTGTTCATTTAGACGAATTTCATCTACGCAAGCGTGAAAATCAAACTGTTCCAGTTTTTTCCGCTGCATAATTATTAGTTTCAATAGCACAAGACTTACTTGCAGACAGCAAATGATGCATCCAACCAGAATTCTCTCCACTGTATAAATGGTGCCTATAAAAATAAACCACATATTAAACTTGGAAATAATTGTCTATTTTGCAGATCTAATTCACTGACCCATTGAAAAATCATTAACTGGAAAATATCAGTGGATCTATGAAGAAGGAGGACAGATTACAGTTGCCCTTTGCAAAGGAGGATGTACTTGATACTTCAAGGCTGCTTTTCCTGAAGGAATTTGCCATTTATTTGTTTTTTAATTTATTCAAAATAAAACTTTTTTGTTTTTAGCAGCTCTAATTCCAGTCATTTAAACATATTCTAATATGCTGATCTGGTCCCCATTTCTTAGTGTTTTTAATGGTTAAAAATAGTGTGCTGCTAAATATTTTTGTGGAAACCTTTTTTTTTCAGGATTCTTTGATGGATACAAAAAAAGAAAAAGAACTGAACTTATTTCAAAATAGAAATCTAACTATATGTGTTTTACTGTCAATTTTATAGCGTGTTAATAATGTTTTGAACAGCAGTGTAATTGTCTACTTGCTTTGCTGTGGTCTGTCTCAAATAATAAAAAAATCCTATTGAGAATCAACTGTAATATATTACTAGCCACTATAACTACCAAATGGCTCAAAATGGCCAAATACATGTAGTAGCTTTCATTTTAAAATATTTAAATGTCTTTTTTTCATGGCACACTAAAATAGTGTGTGAGTTAGTCCTTCTGACCGTCGTTGTCCAGCAGCAAACTCTTTTTCTTTTCTTGAATGGTTAAAGCTAATGGATTGTAATAGAGTTGAGCAGCATGTGTGAAATTTTATCTCGTTTAATTTATTTTTGGCTCAGTCCCATCAAACTGTAAACATGCAGTGACATCAGTGACACCAGCAGTTACATATCCTGATGTCTCTAAAAGTATACGCACAGCAAGCTGAGAAATGGACAAGGTGTCAGGAGTATTTAGCAAGACTAAGTCTTTTTCAAGACTAATTAAAACCAAGTAAACATTAAAAATCGCTATATTCCCCACAGGTCACAGGTCAAATGCGATCCAGCCAGAAACTGAACTGAGTCTGGTGAACGGCGCTGATTCAAACCAGCCAGCCTTGTTAACAATGCGCTCATTGTCCATTTACATATTTACAATCACAGCCATCGGGGAGGTCATTAACCTCTTCTGATGTCAAACTATAATAGTGGTTTGGTACACGTTGTCAGCAACAACACTGTTTACTCAAACCATCGCTTCAGGGCATTTCTCCCCTCATTCTGAACGGCTACAATTCGCATGTGACTAATACGCTATGGGTCATGACTGCAATGTGGAGAAATGAGCTGCCAACCCCTGTAGACTATGTTATCCATAAACACTCACAAGCGAAAACATGTTAGTTTAAAGGCAGTGCAGCAGAGGGCAGGGGATATAGTGAGTGGGCATGAGAAATTGCGGTTTTCTAGGGAACGAGAATTACATAAGGTCGTGGAAGTCGTAATGTGCCCAGAGCTCGAATAAACTACTAACCCATTTAAATCGGAACGCTTGATGTATTACTACAAAGTAACCAGGTTGCAGACAGCAGGCTACTCCAAAACTCCGTGTAATAAGTTACAAAGACGTCTATTTGAAATTTACATCTGCAATAGGTCTACTGCATTTTTGCGATTTTTGTTTATGATTTTGAAAGTATGTACATGTTACGTCGAAGGCGTAATTTAAATTCTTTTAATGACCTTTATTTGTCCCATAACTATCAGTTTCTCTCTTCTGGCAAGAAACTGCAAGTGAATAGGGTAAAAAAAATAACTAATAATTATTGCTTTATTGCTTTGCAATTGCATTGATAATTGCAAAAAGATTTTGTATTACAAGTTTTCTAAAATATTAGGTTTAGATATGCAAATTAGTAATTTTTTAATTAATTATTTAATTTGCATACATTTCCAATACAAAAATCTAAACACTGGATTAGGTCAGATTAACAAAAATGAATAAATAAATAAATAAATTATATATTAGAGTCAAAAGTCTTTACAGAAGGAATTTTGGGTATCTCATATTTGTCACTCCATCATTTAGAAAATGCTTAGAATGGACAGAAAACACTATTTTTTACAATTTTGGGGGGATTAAAATGTAGTATATAATCAAGTAAATTATATACGAACAAATCCCTCTGTAAAAACAATCAGGATATAGACAGGAGCAAAAAGCTAAAAAAAAAAAAAAAAAAAAAGGTTTTGTGAAAGTGCTATACTGAAGTGGAGATTTATGGATCATAAAAAAAAATAATAATAATTTTTTATACATTTTTTTATAATTTTTGATAAAATACCTTCAAAAATATATATTATAATTGAAATCTATTGAAACAAATAGATAAAGTGTTATAAAAGAAACACTCAAAGGTGTCTTTTGGATGTTTTATTTCCACTAGTCTAAAAAAAAACAACACTATGAAAAAGCAAAAACCCCAAATGTTAAACTTGGCAGGTGCATAAAAAAACAGTGTTTCTGTCTGCAGTGTCTCCCCTTAAACAGTTTCTACTGAGAAAAAAGAAAAGAAAATAGTCATAGTCATAGCTATGAGCTAGAGTTTTAGAGTATTTTAGCATCTAAACCATTGCACAATAATATTCTGTTTATGTTAAGTTGTATGCTACGGCTTAACCTCTTTAAAGTCTTTAAAGTTGGATTCTGATTTGCTGTCATCCTTTTTATCAAGAATCAACCGGGGGAAAAACTTGTTCTGAAAGAAATTACAACAATATAATTTATCTGTCTTTATCAAACAGCTTTTTGTGTGTTATTTTCAAGTTGAGGGTGGTAAAATAAATTGCATCTGACATGAATGCAGCCTATATTAGCCATAATTTATCGTAAAGAAGAGCTGAGATGGATAGGTCTACGAATTCTAAGCCTTGACCTCTGACCCCTCTCTATTTAATCGCACGTGTCAAAGCATCACAGGCAAGTGAAACACATTTGTACTTGGACTTGGAGTTGAAAAGGACGGTGTAAATAATCTGCTCCAAACAATCTGAGGGCATCTGTCACATTAATCTGAACGGGAATCGGGTAAGACGGATCCTCCTGTGCATGGAGGATGTTTTATTCTTTTTGTTCTTGTGTTAGAGAGCGGCCTTGAATTATTATGAGATATGAGAGACACAGACACACAAATACATGCTTAAAAGTATGCAGACACACACATATACTCCGCATTTGAAATGAAACAGCTTGTGTGAATACGATTGCTTATGTGGGTCTGGTCTTGACTACATTGTGGGGTCCAAATGTCACCACAAGGATAGCATAACCTGCGACTATGCTAATTAATGTATTAATGCATATGTAAATATGCTAAATGGTTTCTGTTGGAAATAGTGTGTGTATGTGTGCAATAAAGACAAAGGCGCTGTGACTAATATTATTCAGGTAACCCACAACATGACAGTGGGAGAGAGCGTGGGAAAGACTGATTTGATGCTCCGGGCGGTGTCCTCCTTTCATTTGTTGGTTTCAGGGTTCAGATGATTCAAGAGCAGGCCAGCGGCATGAGGTAATTGAACAAGCTGAACTCTTAAACCTCTCTAAATGATTATCTTTCAATCTTTACAATTCTAATTCTGCCTGGGTTTTAGGTTTGAGCACTGAAATGGTAATAATATGACATGAAAAACCTGATTATATTCACGAGCATCCATTCAGACTACTTTAATTAATAGATAATGTTTATTAGTAAAGATGTTGTAACACTCCAGCCTCATTAAAGCAGACGACATTTATTTAATCTCTACTGCCACCTAGCGTTTCAAATGACTAACACGAATAGTATGATTTCGTTATGAAAAAAAGTGTTTTTTACCATATCAGTAAACTTTCCAAGCTTCTATTATTGATTATCAGAAAAATATGGAGTTTTAATCTTTAAATACCCAGAATTATTACTCTCTATATTTCAGTAAAAAAAATATTACAGTAGTTTATAGGCTCTATTATTTCATCATCTCATCAGATCACGAGTTAATGTTTATTTAAGAATTTATGGTACACTTTATGGTAAGCCATAAACAATGATTATTTGTCATTATGTACCATGAACTAGTAAATATACAACACTTTTAACAGTCGGCTAGTTAAAGGGCCGGTGCCACATGCACTTTTTCAAGCTGTCTGGACTGAAATGTGTGATGGGAGTGTACACAACCACCCTACAATGATAAAGATCCACGAGTAGTTTTCTTTTAATTTAATAAAAATAAGTTGCCCCTCCTGAAATCAAGCCATTCACAAATGCATGTAGGT
The DNA here is from genome assembly GCA_032275025.1 of Enteromius treurensis. Taxonomy (NCBI): domain Eukaryota; kingdom Metazoa; phylum Chordata; class Actinopteri; order Cypriniformes; family Cyprinidae; genus Enteromius; species Enteromius treurensis. The sequence goes on along the minus strand of JAUCMU010000033.1, from coordinate 6,308,537 downwards.
GTGACGTCACACTGACAGAGGCCACTCCCACAATAGTTAATTGACAGCAGCGTCACACAGACTGAACCTGTGTCTTACCTCAGATCCCGCCGTGAGTGAGCCGTCATCAGATCGAGACACAGACAAGCGAGACTCCTAAGAGATTGAGGTGTTTTGTTGTTGAATGTATTAATGAACATAGCAGTCGTTATTTACCCCCGACATCTGAGTGACTGAAGACGCAGAGGATTAACGTTAAGTTTGGTTCTGAAGGGAAGCGCCGCCCTTGATCAACCGAAATGCGTTTATGTTCGCGCGAATCGTTCATGATCCAACCTCAACAGAAGCAGTGAGTATATGTCTTTTAATGAATCTTTGCAAATTGCCTTTCCTAATAATGTGCTAATTAGCAAGTTTCACTATGAATACGGCTAAAAAAAGATCCTCGGTTTCTTCTAAACCATGTTGCCAATTCTTATGAATTTGTACGAATGACATAAACCTAACCCCGCCCCTTAACCTACCCGTCATATGGTTTTAGACAATTCTAAATAGACAAGTGGGGTCGGACCAATTAGTATGAATTTGCACGAATTGGTCCTCCTACGAATTGGTCCTGAGACTGTGTTGGAAATGTAGATCTGGAAAATGGAAGCAGGAGCAGTATTCAATGTGATATATTGAATATATAGGCTACCCATATGCTTCTAAACAGGAAATACTGGTATGCATGTGGGTAAAAGACATTAGGATGTCCACATCAAAAGAAATTCACAAAAGTGATTTTATGTCCATAGAAAGCACTTAAAACGTAAGTAAAGTGTCTGTTTTTAAGGTTTCAAATAAATAAAATGGTTGAAATAAAGTTACATTATCATTCAGTGTAGCACAATATTTATGTAAAACTTCAAACAACATGTTCATATTAAAATATATTAAAGAACAAGGAAGCATTTTTAAATCTTTAATATTATTAATATTCTTCAATATTAAAACATCTTACTAATAAATGGGTAAAACAAAATTTTAGAAAATAAAATAAATAAATATATATATACAGTAGTCAACATTTGAAGGGGATCTAAACCTATTATCAATGTTGTCCTAAAACATAAAACCAAAATGCAGTCTTGTCTTACGCGAACTTTGATGAACTTTTTTTATCCACTTCAAATGTTGACTACTGTATACACACGCACACACACGTGTTTTGGGGTGAAAGTAAGTTTTGTTTTTTATTTGGAGGTGGGGCCGAATAACAATTTAAAATAGTATTACACTTAATATTTTTTTGGTTGAACTATTTTTCTTCTCTGACCTGTATATGCATGTTTGTTTGTTTGTTATTTGTCCTAAGAATAAGACATTTTACAGAATGTTGGGCTTAAACAGCAATTGTTTTGTTTTTTTTTGTAATGTTTTTAATGTATTTATTTTTTGTGGCAGAAGGAAACTCAGTAAAAAAAAAAGTTAAGTTGTCAGACTTAAAAGTAAAAAATTAAGTAGCAAAATAAGTTCTACTGTATCCCTTCAAAGTACAGATTTTTTTTCTAAGAATCATTTATTTATTTTATTTATTTATAAAAAAAAATTTGTGTGAACTTTTAGTTCAGTTCAATAGTTTTAAGACATCAACGTTCTCGTATTTCTCTGTAGTTCAACAAACATCCACCAGAGACCAGCATGACTCCATGCTGAGAGGAGACTCCTTTATATTCCAGTAAAAACAATTCAAGAAGCAGCAGGAGCTGATCTTAGGTCAGCATTTTTTTTCTGCAAGTGAATGTTTAATAGTTGTTGGAAGAAAGAGAATTACTTCAATATGACAAATAAAAAATCACAGACCAAGAACAAAGCATCACTGTATTAATTTTTTCACTGACATGCAAACAAACAGATTAGAAGCAGATCCTAGGGTGATCACTTGCACTCCATATGATTACAAAATACATATAATTTCCCCTTTCTGCTATTTTTTTCTTTCCCTTATTCTATCTCTCAGATACATGAACATGAGTCAGGCTGTATGGAGTGAGTGTAGGCGGAGGTGAGAGCGGATTGTAAAGAGAGAGACACTGCTGAAGCTCACTGTACTGTATGCAGCAGCATGCACACACAATATTCACTAACAATAAAGCATGGTTCCTACACTATCATGGCATTACTAGGCACCACTGTAGCTTCAAAAATGCTACAGAACCAAAAAAAAACATTTTTATTTCGCATGGCCTTAAAACGTGTCACAGGCCCCTCAAGAACAGTGTCAAAAAAAACAATTACAACCGAACATGTCAGCTGCAAGCCTGCATCAACACAAAAACAACTGGTAACATTACTAATACAAATAACCTCTAAAACGCCAGCAATCATGTCGCCTGCTAAAAAAGCACGAAACACCACAGACTTAATATGCAAATTTTGGAAATGCATGACACTTAAATTATTCAACAACTTCACAAAATAAAACACTAAAAAACGTAATTTTCGGTTCCAACAGAGCTTAATTACAGTCATAAGATTACATGATGACATTAAAACCATCTCCAAAACAGATCATCTGAATTGAACAGAGCTGAAAGGGGAGACTGGAGTCAACAGTTTGTGTGTATGTGAGTGTATTCCTCAAGAATAAACAGCCCTGTGGTTATGCAAGATCCTCGTGGGAAATTGGCCAGATGTGCCTAACTTCAGACATGAGACTTTCTGCTCGCTTCTTTCGGTCTTTTAAATATACAGTTCAGCTATTTTTACTGTTCGGAGACATCTGCAAACTCAAAGACATTGTTGTCGACCTCCTCCAGATCCATTTAACAAAGGATAAACAGAGTATGGACCCGCATCCCAACCTGTATTGGTGACAAATGTTTAGGACAGAGTTGTGGATGAGTTGTGGATAGTTGTACTTAAATTGTATTCAGCATTTTCATAAGGTCAGAGGTGGAACAATATGCACATCGGACTGATATTAATGTCAGACAATTCTTTCTTTCCAACTCCAGCATCCTTAAGCAGTTGTTTTTTGTTCAATTTTGCTGAACATTGGATCAAATAAATGCAGAAGAGACTTCTTTAAAATTTTATTTATGGAATCATTCTAGGAATAGTCCCACTTACATAATTGGTTACACTTTATTTTAAGATGTGATTATTACTGTGTATTTTTTCATTTAGAGTAATATTAATTAACTACATGTACTTACCCGTAGGGTTTGTCTTAGGGTTGCTTGCGTGTAATTAAGCATAATCTATTGTTATTATAATAGTAAACACAAGTAATGTGTAACAAGGACACCTTAAATACCACATAATGTTATGTATGGAATAATTAATTTTAAAATGAATCCAAAGATAATTGGGAAACACATGCATAGGAACCCAGGAAATTTCATGAAAAATTATATTGTTGTTATATATTCTCCACTAACACCTAAGAGTATAAAATTCTTAGCAATGGAGGAAATTCTCTTCCGATACATCAGCCAAACAAAAGCAGGTGCTCATATGCAGGATCGTTTAAAGAATAATGAATCATAGTTAGTCATTTGTTTGCTCAGGTACTGGAGTAATTATGGTAATTATCCACATTTATAAATGGGAAGGTTGGTCACAAAGCGCTGGCGTCTGCAGGGTTAAATGATTCAGTGAGAGAACAATGTGGTGGATGAAAAAGAACAGAACCAGTCATGAGAGATGTCAAGGCCAAACTCAAGTTCAGAGCCGTTTCGACATAGAATGGGTTTGAAGCTGAAAATGTAAGAAGAGAAACGTCATGAAAAAACTTTACAACTTCACTTTGTTTTCTTATTCTGCTCTTATCTTGGGAGTTCTAGGTCAGTGTGGTTGCTCCGAGTTTGGAGCCAAACCAGCTTGTGTACTGGGGGATAAATCCTTGTGGTTTTAAAGAGAAAATGAGTAATAACATGTAGGTCATTCAATAGCTGAAGTAAACATGAAGACATGTTCATTATTTATGGATTTTTCAGAGAAAAACTGCTATAAAGTGACCAAACAACCCAGCCTCAGCAGGGCTGTATAAATGTGTGTGTTTGATGTGTAACATCTGGCTCGTATCTTCGCGTTTGTATAAACTCTATCTGTGTATTTTAAAGAAAGGGGGGGGGGTGTTGGGGGTCGTGGTGGTCCTGTGGGCGGACAGTACTGGTCACGTGATCCCCTCACCAAGTTCCCACGCAAAACGCTCCTCACTCATCCTGATACGCGCAACAGAGTCCTACGGCTCTCGATGGAAGAAACTGAGACTCGAGGGGGAAAGAATCGGATGCTGATGTGCTCTTCATAGTTATTTTGGCTGAAGCCGATTTTTATATAGTTGTTATGTTTCCTGCTGCAATTCTGGGATTAAATTCAAGCTGAGACCGAGAAAGGTGAGTATTCAGTTATTTATGTGACTAATAGACTGGCTTAGATAGATGGACGCATAATGTTTAATAAAGTGCGATAGCAAAGCAAGAACTGCGCGGCTGTTTCAATTATAAGTTGTCTTTACATGCATTAAAAATAAACTGGGTTTTATGGGTGTGAAGTTAGTATTCATCCTAAATTTGATGTTTAGTTATATAATACAGCAGCTACACAATATTAGTGCATCAGAACCCTTTGGAACTGCCTGTAGACAGCATTTCGAGACATTCAGTGCTTGCGCAGTTCTGCAAACTGATTCTGAACGCGCATATTAAGCCTAAACTTCTGCACGCGGTAATAATGCCGATAAATGTTGTTTAGGTAGGCAGCTCAGTAAGTTTTGAGATTTGTTTAAACGTGAGCAGGCGGCGGTGGACGAGACGCGCAAAAACGATGGGGGAATTTTAGGACGCAACTCTTTTTTGGGGGGTTTTGTTTAGCCTCTTTTTTTTTTTTTTTTTTGCTAAAAATACTTTTCATGAGCAGGGAGGTTTCTGTTATTTTGTAGCTTGCTCCAGTTGTGTAGTCTAATGCGCAGGTAAACGCCATATACCCTCTAGAAAAGTTGAAGAATGTGCGTATACCCACTTAAAATAACAAGGATACGTAACAAGACCTTTCGTTCATTCATAAATTCACCCTGTCTGTATTGCGAAACACTGACTTTTTGATAATCACGGTTTCTTTTGAGGAGTATTGCGATTGTGCAAGCTTGAAATTGAACTAGTCACCAAAGGAAGAACTACATCCTTTCAGTGTTTAGTAAGCCTGCCCCTGAAGCTGCTGCTGTTTGGGGTGAAAGAGTTGACAGGAACGTTCACATTGTACACACTACATTTTGATCTAAATCAACTAAAATGGTTTAAAACAAACTCACAACTTAGCAGCTACACATCTCCATTAAGCTTGTTTCGTTTATGAAAGAATCTGCATTTTTAAATGAATCTATTGAATCAATTCAATCACTCATTTATAAAGACAGTCACTGCCTGAGTCCCAATTTACATATTACCCATCCTAAATTTTATTTGATATTAGTAATTTTCTATTTCCTATTTAGGGCAGAATGGGTGGGTAATATGCACACTGGGACGCAAAGACTAGCTTTGTTCCTGGATGAATCAGGATAATTTATAAGTTATTTATATAATTGAATTTGTCTATATTTTCTATAATTTTATATGTAGAACATGAATCTTAACATGAATTGTTTTAATTAATTGCACTCATGCCACCTCTGAACCCACCTACAAGCCACTTTTGTTTTTTTTTATCTGTGCCAGTAGTGCAAGTGAATTTGTCAATACTGATTTTATTTAATTGGTAACTCATTCTTATTCCATTGTTTTTTAATTAGAAATTTCCATATACATATACTATTTTGCATTTGATATAAAAGATAACATACCTAAAATAAATGTAGAAAAAAATGCCCCTGTAAGTTCTCCTAAAAACAAAAGTAAAAGGAGGGGGTGGGGGTATACTCCCTAAAAAAATCTAGACTACACCACTGGCTTGCTCTTATATGTTTAGATACAACATATGCATGAATGATTCAAAACAATTGTACACATTTTACAGGTAAAACCTAATTTAAATTTGAACAAAATTAATTCAGGCTCAAAATCAAACTTCTGTTGGGGGTGTTGGGGTGATTCCGGGCTATCAGTGTGGAAAGAGGGGCATTTGAGGTGTGAATTGTTCTCTTTGGGATGCGTGCAGATATGCATGAGCTATAAAGGATGTCAGCTGGAGAGCAGACATGCAGGTGTGTGAGAGAGTGTTTATTTGTATGTGTGTGTTTAGACAATTCATTTGTAATCCAAAGTGCCCTGACCTTTTTGTATTCATGCTGCAATTGTGAACACAGCTTGAAGTGGATGAGAAAAACACTCAGCCCACCTCTCTATTTCTCTCTCTCTCTCTCTCTACGAAGCAGAAGGCTGTGTGTTGTGTTTATGTATGAGAGAGGGTGAGCGTGCTGAAATGAGTGCGGGCGGTGAAGCGGGCGGTTTACGCATCCGCCCTCCCTCCAGTCTTAATGTAAAGAAGGTCTACAGCGAGAGCGAAGAAGAACTCCAGTCCTATGAGGCTCTGAGGAGCAGCGCTATGTCACCTGACCTGAGGCAGGACTTCAACATGATGGAGCAGAGAAAGAGAGTCACACAGATTCTACAGAGTCCAGTAAGATGTCACTCCCACACACACTCGCACCAAAGTGAGAATTCGCATACTCTTTCTCTCTCTCCCTCCGTTTGCATTTTAAGAGGAGCCCACGCTTGTTTGATTGCATAACAACCAACAAGTGGAGATCCGTTGCCATTAGTAACCATGCACAGATCATCAGAAAAGCTGGGAGTGGGTGAAGTGAATAAAGAACCCGAAGTGATTTCTGTGCATCATGTTTGAGGGCTCTACAGGCACATTTCTAATGCCTTAGACGAAGCTCTGTTTCTTATCTGATTATAGCTTATATCTATTTTTAATATCCATATAATATGCAATATTCGAAGCAGAGTAATCAACGATACTGCATGAAGTTCATGTCCTGGTTTTGCCTAAATACAAAGGAAACTCTTTCTTCTTTTGTAGCCCTAAGGTTTAAGGTTAAAGTTCATGAATGATGTGATGTCCATGCTTTTTATATGAAGTATTTTATATTTAAATGTATATAACGCATACGGCTTCATATTTTAGCATTTCAATCACAGTTCTTTCTGCTTTAGTGGATCATACTAAATAATTTTTTGGCACTAAAGTCTACATATTCACGCTTGAGGCCATAGCTGCATGCTTTGTAATTATGAAATGCTGTTTTAAATGTATTAGTTTAAGTATAGCATGTATCACCACAGGGCATGTCGACTTCTCTGAACTATTTCACGGCAAAGACATATGACTGAATTTCTCTAAAAGCCTTTTGTCCGTGATTATTTAATACCATGGAAGAATGAGCTATGAACAAATCAGAAATGTCCTATATTTGGGAAAAATATAAGCAACACTTAATATCAAGTACATTTTTGCATACTGTTCAAAAGTTTGGGCTTGATATTTAACAGTTTTTTCTTATGCTTGCAGAGGCTGCATATATTGTTCAAAAGATAATATTGTGAAATATATTTATGTTTAACACAAATATTTTTGTCTATTTTAATGTTTTAAAATGTAATTAAGCATCAGATCCTTGTATTAGAATAATTTCTGAAGGATTATGTGAATTCAGCCTTGCCTTATTAATAAATGACATTTTAAAACATATTAAAAGAGAAATTTCTTATTTTTATCTGTTGAAAACTGTCATTTAATTTTTTTTTTTTTTTTGGAAACCATTACACATTTTTTCCTGGGTTGTTTGATAAATGGGTGGGGGGGGGACCATTGTAATATTTTAATAAATTGCAAAGTGCATTGCTGAACAAATATTACTAACCCAAAACCTTTGAATGTTGGTGTAGATTAAATAAAATATAAATAAATCACAAACATTTGGATTAGCAACTGCAAAGAGCTTATGCAAAACCTTTTCTTAATACTACTTTTCTAAATTATATTTAAGTAAATATTATTATTTCTTTAAAATAAATGGCACTTTGTTTGATATTTTGTTATCTAATGTACTGCCACACGTGTGTTGATAACATATTAAAATGTGTGTGTGTGTGTGTGCGTGTGTTTGTTGCAGGACTTTAAGGACGAGCTGGAGTGTATGGTAAAGGAGCAGTGCTCCAAAGGCAGTAACTCCAGTGGTCTCCTCGGACACATCGCACAACTGATCATCAGCAATACACTTAGCAACACTGGAGTGTACAGTCCCAGCAGTGAGTGCACGCACACACTTTCATTAAAGATTATTTGTTGTAGTTATGGTCAACAGATGGCAAGCATGTATGGTTATCAGCTAGAAGCTCAGATAAAGGCAAATATTTATTATTGTTGTTTGGGTGTGTGTGTGTGTTTCCAGGTGCAGGGTCAATTAGTCCAGTGAATGATCTGTGTGGTGTGGAGTGGTTTAATTGTTCTAAAGCTGAGAGGCAGGGCCGCTGTAAACTCGCCTGCTTGTACCGGCTGCTAGACCTATACGGAAATACCCACTTACCAAATACGTATATAACTGTAAGTACTCAAATTCATTGCACGCTTTGGCTTTTTTCCACACAGAACACAAATTGTTTTTCAAATCCGATAGGACTGATTGTGCTTACAGTAATTTTGCATGTAGTAACAGCAAATGTTTTTGTTCAGACAACGCTGGTTACCATAGTTATGGCTTAAGTGTCTGAACAATGCAGAGAGACAAGAGAATAGCTGTCATTGGGGAAAGAATAGACAGAAAACTAAATTCTACTTCTGAGCTGATCTGTCATGACTCACAACTAACTGAGTGACAAAAGCATCAGATGGATTACTGTGCTTTACATTTTCATGCATACATTCTCAGAAATAGGTACCAAAGCAGCCATTGGGGCCGTACACTGTTGAAAAGTACTAATATTTACTTCTTAAGTACTTATATGGACACTTTAGAGACTGATATGTACATTTAAGGTAAATGCGCCCTTTAGTTAAAAGGTGTAGCTTTTGAAAAGGTACCTACCTCCACAGTAACTGCTTTTTTTTTTAAGCGTATGCTCTAATATATTCACAGTTGGCTTGTAAGTGCAAGTGAGTAAATTGAGACAGCTGTCCTCAAAAGTGCTCTTTATGCAGGAAATAATGCTTATTTTGCACCCTGATTGATGAAAAAATGTTATTTACATTTAGATATTGCAGTTACATATATACATAGAAAAATGGTTTGCATTCAATTGCTAAAAGTCAAATTTCATGTTTTGTTTTTTTGCTGTTTAGAAGAAAAAATGTCTTAAAGCTTATTCTGCAAGCTGTTTAATTGTGCATTTTTCTGAAATATATTATGCCACAATACTGGACCAGCATGGAAAAATTAATTTAAAAAGTGGTGTTGCAGTCTTAGTGAATGGTTGTAGAGAAATCACTGTAATGGCAATATGTAGAGACCTTTTCTATACTTTAAAGAAATATTTTATATTATTTCACCAAGTTGTGTGAAACCAGAATTTATTATAATATACTCTCTCTGTCTGTCTTTCTTTCTTTCACTCTTTCTGTTATTTTCTTTTCCAGCTGCGAATCAGTAAAGAGCAGGATCATATTCTTATTCTTCCTAAAGGATTGTCGTTCTCAGAGGCCACAGCAGCTAGTCTGGTACACACCCACTCACATCTTGAACATGAATTATGGAGTTGGAAACCCTGACAACTAAATATAATAACATCATTAAATGTAATATGTGAAAGAATATATGAAATAAGGCAATACATATTTTTATTTTTTACTTGTAATGTTTGTTTTTTAAAGGTGAAGGTGAATCTGATTGGTGAGGTGGTTGATCAGGGAGCCACTGCATTACCTGTGGATGTTTTGGGATTCAAACCACATTCTGCAGTGTATTCTGCCCGACCAGATGCCAAATGTGTCATACATACATACACACCAACTACAGCTGCTGTGAGTAATAACACACACACACACACACACACAAGCAGTGTATGTGCGTTTATGTGTATGTCCTGCGGCCCCCTAGTGTACACTTAAAAACCATTGGTATAGATGCAGTATTCACCCTGTCTGTTAAAGTGTAACACACATTGCAACTTCTGTATGTCCCATAGGTCTCTTCTATGAAATGTGGCGTCTTACCCATTTCCCATGAAGCTTTGCTGCTGGGAGAGGTGTCTTATTTTAGCTACCATGGTGATTTAGCCAACGAGCAGGAGAAGATGGAACTTCAGAAAGCTCTTGGTCCCACTGCCAAGGTGACAGTCTGTGAATTCTGCTACCCGTTGGCATGACAACCATTAGGAGTTCACTATTTTACAGCCTAAGCAAGACAAAAATAGCAGATCCTCACCATTGCCCAATTAAAATGGGCTTTAGAATTTTTTGTTAATAGTTGTTTACTTTTGTTTTTATAGTTACAGTCATTCTTTTGTGAATTACTGAATGCTAAATTCGCAACACTTATGTAATTCTGCCTGTTTTTAGGTTTTGGTGCTGAGAAATCAAGGTTTACTGGCATTTGGAGAGACGACAGAGGAAGCTTTTCATTATCTTTATCACAGCCACCAAGCTTGTGAGATACAGGTACACACACACACATATTGTTGGATTTACATGTTTTATGTTCCATAGGCGTAATGGTTTTTATACTGTACAGACTGTATGTGGTATTGCCCTACACTGATCCTACCCCTTACAGGAAACTATGTGCATTTTAAGATTTCCAAAAAACTTCATTCTGTGTGATTTATAAGCTTGTTTTCTCATGGGGACCTAACAAATGTCCATAACACATTAAAAAAAAACATAAAAACGGGTTGACAACCGAGCCTCCTTTTTTCTTATTTTGAATCTAAGGCCGATATCGTTCCAGCTTTGTGACTTAGAAAAGGGATTTAATTCTAATGTTACCACCCCTTAAAGGAGTTGATACGTACCTCTCCCGTCTTAGTGCGTGCACTTAATTGCTCTAGCGCACGGCGCCACTATGTTAGCGTTTAGTTTAGCTCTATTCATTCCTTAGAAACCAAACAGGGATAAATTTACAAACCTCCCCCTTTCTTTCTCAGTTCCATCAATTCACTGCACGCACTGAGAGATATATGCATTAACTCATCTAAACTGAGGGAAGAACATAGTGGAATATGGAAAAATGTTTTTTCACAAGCTACAACCTTATACCAATTTAAATGCCATGGCAAAAGATCAAGCAAAGCATGCTAACTGTTCTGTTTTTTGGATGCAATGAAGAGCACAGAACACTATTCAGAGTCACAGCCTCAGAGGAGACAAGAGAGCAGTGGATTTATTGATTTATTTACAGTATATTACGCACACAGATCAAATATAAACATCCTTTTACCTTCACAGACACAATTGATTTTTAAGTGCAATAAGACATGAAACATTTTTGTGTAGTACTCACATGCAATGTGACAGTGCTTTGAATGCACTCAGTAAAACATATATGAGAGGTTTAAACCAATATGGTATAAAAACATGATTTCATGATTTGGCTCATTACATTTAAAGAGACATGTACGAAAAGAGTGTGTTTCTGCTTCCACTCAAAATAGGCATTTTCAAAATGATAAAATAAATGATCTGGGGTTATTTTAAGCTGACACCTCACAAACACATTCTGGAGACACCTGAGACTCAAATTACATTTTATAAAAAGTGACATAATTCTTTGAATTGAATACATAATTTGAATTGAATAACGGATCTCCTTTAAACCCTGCCAGTAGATTTCTAAAGTGGTAAAACTGTCATCCATCATCATCTCTGTCTTTCTGTCTTTGTTTCTCTTCAGGTTAGCGCTCTGTTAAGTGCGGGTGGTGTTGACAACCTTTGTGTGTTAGACAGAGCAAGTTTGAAAACTGCTCCTACGAAAAATCCCAGTGGACAAATACCAGACGGACAGATCAAATGGAGGGTTGGAGAGGCAGAATTCGAGTCGCTTATGAGGATGTTAGATAACTTAGTGAGTGGCCTTTGAGCTAATCTATACCAGATTTGTTAGCAATGGTGTCTTTTTGACTCCATTAAGCATGTATTATTAAATATTTAACAGTAAAAAAAAACAATAGTGATAGCTAACATGACACCTTGTGTTTCCAGGGTTACAGAACAGGTTACACTTACCGGCATCCCATGGTTAAAGAGAAGCCTAGACACCACAATGACGTGGAGATCCCAGCGACCGTAACAGGAGTGGGACTAGAGGACAAGGACGTCTTTCCACAGAGTCCGTTGCATTTCCTGGCACAGAAACGGGATAGAGAGAGGATACGATGGCTGAACTCACCGAACTGCTACTTGAAGGTCAATGTACCTGAGGAGTCCATCAATGGGACCTGCAGCCCCCGGACCAAAACCACGGTATCCTTGCATATGATCATTGAGGGTTTTAAATGGCTGTTAATTAGTATTTCCTATAAATTCACTTCTTCAGCTTGATGATTATAAAATCAGTGTTTAGTGTCATTAATCAATGATGAGTATGGAGGCATGACACCGCCTCGGATAAAAAATTATAAGATATATAATTTAGATAAATTTCGAAGCAATAAATAATTACATAACATACACAGAAATATTAAAAAGACACAAAGTCAGATATTCTTTCCCTTTTTTATTTTTTGAGGAAAAATTAGCTTCTGTAGATCAGACCAGTCTTGATCTTTCATTAACTTTTATTGTTAAAATAATATATAAATATAAAAAATATAATATATAAAAAATGCATGTCATGCTAAACATTTTTACAATGTTTTACCTGTTTTATGTATGTGTACTAATAATTCTTAAATTTGTTATTTTCTTTTTTAGTGGATGAAGTCAGAAGAGTCAGGCAGCTGCAAGGACACCCCAATTAGGATTGAGGACCCCAACCAGTTTGTCCCACTTAATACTAACCCCAGTGAAGTGCTAGAAAAAAGAAATAAGGTATTTTTGACAGAGCGAACGTAAATACAGACTGTGTCTACAGATTGTGTTCTGTACACTAAAGCACTGCTTTGTTTGTGCTGGTTTAGATTCGGGAGCAGAACAGAGTAGATCTGATGACAGCTGGACCCAAGTCTCAGCTGCTGGCAGACATTGTTATTGACAAGCCTCCTGGACCAGTGCGTAACTACACCAATTAAGCCAACACAAACACATGTACCAGTCAAACTCCCTTTAAAAGTTCATTTTAACTTTTCTAGTGTAACAGTACTTTTGAAAGGTATGTTAAAACATTATGACACTCACATGAAATGCAACATCAGTAACAAACTAATGTTGTACACTATGTAGGGTCTCATGTCATGCGATTTTGACACAATTGTCAGGCAATCCCTCTGCCATTGTTACTTTTCAGGCATTCATCGATGAGGATGAGGAGCAGACAGCTGCTCTACCACCCAACCCTTTCAACCAATCAGAGGCAGAGATTCAGGAATACACACAAACTGTGGAGAATAAGAACAGCCAATCAGGTACAAACACCCTGAATACAAGGACACAGAATGTTACTACCAAAGTTTTGTGGTCAGCTAGATAATTTTTTAAAAATAAATTAATACTTTCATTCAGCTAGGAAACAGTAAATTGAGCAAAAGTGTGAAGATTTTAACTTTTAGTACTTTCCATTTCTTGGAAGCTCCATGGTATTTCTTATTTGATCCAGTACATACTTTCCATTTTACTGCTTCCCTACCTTCAAAACCTCAATTTAACCACTGTATTTGATTTGGCTTTTTTCGAATGATGTTTTCTTGACATAAAAGCTCTTCAGTCAGAGGCTGATGAAGAATTCACAGATGGAGAAATTACTACATATGATGGCTCCACCGTGTCCCTGTCAATCTCACCTCTCATGAGCCCTGAAAGAGGAGGTATAGTATCTCACATATCATCATACTGGTATTTAATGACCAAAATAGATATAGTTTTATGTTTTTGGACTGGACAACCTCATGCTGAAAGGTCTCTTCCTCTCGTTCTCAGATAGTCTTTCAGCTCTGCTGCAGAGCAGCGACGGCGATGACCTGACGCAGGATGATGACCTCACTCTACAGGTCACAGAGCTCAGCATCACTAAAGAGATGCAGGTCTCCATAACAACCACCGTCGCCAATAACATTTCAGTCACCAGCTCTTCTGAAAGTCAGTCAAAATCACCCAAAAAGAAGAAAAAGAAATTTCGTACTCCTTCCTTCCTGCGAATGACCAAAAAGAAAGAGAGAAGAGACAAGGAGAAAGGAAAAGACAAGGAGAGGGACAAGGTAAAGGAGAAGGAGAAAGATAAGGAGAAGGAGCAAGAAGAAAAGGAGATAGAAGGAGAAAAGGAATGCAAGAAGGACTGAGTAAACATTACTGTTAAACACGTGAGTGTGCAGGGGCTTGTGGGTAATGTGGCCAAATGTTAAATGCGATGGCTAGTAGAGATATTAACATCAAAGCAATGACTTGTGTGATTGTAAAACATATTATTTCAACACTTTTTGCTACAGCTATATAAACAACTAAATAGCCTAAAAATATCCTCCTGCACTTTTGTAAACTGTACATAAATGCACACAATATCAGCAGACTAAGAGAATAATTGTAGTCCTTATTCACAGCCCTCAACACGGAATATGAGAAGTATCAGAAATATTTTGATGGCTCTACATTGTGTTTGTAGATGAATTGATGTTGTGTGCCGAATTTATCGGTGAACAGTATGAAAGAAATCCTGCATATTAAGAATATTAAAGTATTCAAATAATTTTTACATGGGAAACAGCCATTCAGTGTGATATGAAGCTTTGTGGATTTGCTTGGTTTGTAAATGGAAATGTGGTTGATAACAGATTGTTATTCTACTAATAGTTTGATTGACTGATTAAATAATAGGATATAACCATTATATGTTTATTACACTATCAAATACAAGGATTTTGAATTTTTTGTGATGTACTTATGTTAAATAGTGATGTTTTCTTGTTCTCACCAATTCGTTTTTGTCTTCCATGGTCAAATCCTACTTTTGTAATTTGCAGTCTCATGGTCGTGTGTAAATGTAACATTTCTGAAATAAAAGCGTGCTGCAATTTATGAAGCAAATCATTTTATAACAGATGTGAATTGAAAAACAATCTGAAGAAAAAAAAGGCAAATAAATCACATTGTTATAGAAATGTCAACAAATCAACATTTATTTCTCAAATATGTAAATGTACAAAACTGAAAAGCAAATGTAACAACAAATGGACTGCAGCAGAATGCTTATTAGACACAAAGATGGAGAGAGGAAAATAAAAATAAAAAAACGCTTAATCTGTTCAATGACACCAGTCTTCCCGAACTCCACTGTCTAGGAGGGAGGCCAGTGCTTTCCATTTATGTTTGTTCAACACATTATAAAAACTATAGAACAGAGTTCCCATCCTCAGCTGCTCCTGCAGAGACCTGGTCCTGAGAGCATGAGGAAACAAAAACTGTAAAACTAACCGGGAGCTGTGCTTCACTGAGGACTGATGTTTTATTAATTACAGCATCCAAAGACTCGTTCAGTACAGAACAGCTCCAACATCCACAGATTAAACACCCACTATTACTAGAAATAAAACAAGGAGGGAATGGGTTTCTTTTTATTTCATGTCCAATCAGATCTGTTTATGATTTCTAGGTGGGTTTCAGTTCAATTCACTTTATGTTTGGTGATTACAGATGGGAACAGACAGAACACAAGGGAGATCACTGGGGCATTAGGTGCCTGACATTATATTTTGAAGTGTCATTGTACTGGGTCATGGGTTTATCTGCGATACCACACGTGCCAACGCCAACCTTTCCATTCACACTCTCTGGAGATGCAAATATACTCCTCTTCACCTGGAGAAGATGATCATACAACATGAACATGATGGCAGGGTCAAAAACAAGAAAACAAAGCAAGATTAGTCAGCTTTTCTGTTTCTCTTATACTCACCTGTCCTTTTTTATTCTTGGAATAGGCTTTATTGTTAAACTGCTGCCATTTGGATTTTTGATCTTCTCTCTCCTGCTCCAGCTCCTTCATGCGCTGCACCTTTTTCTGTGCCTTTTTCTTCTTATATTCCCTCTGCTCTGCTAGCAGCTCTTTCCTAAGAGAAAACACACAATGACAAACATTAAAAAACGGAATTATTCCAACATACACAAACACATCGTACGATATATTATGCGCATCTTGTCAATATAGCCGGTTCTTTGATTAGCGGTTAATCTCCGTCACCTGTTATCAAAAGGAACGCCAGCTTATAAACAAAGCCGTAGATCTCAGTGATCTACGGCAAGGAACCTGGTCCTTTGTTCACTTAATTCTACCGCAGATTTGTTTACAAACTAAGCACAATTCAGTGCAGGAATTTTAGAAAGATTTAAACTAAAAGACGATGCTGTGCTGTATATATTGGATCTGACAGTAATGTCGGACCACACAAGTTTTTTTTTTAATTGTTTTTTTTGTTTTTTGTTATGTGATCATTATTGCTTTGTCCGTTATTACAGATAGTTTGAAATGTACTGAGTATTTAAATCACAGTAGCGTCAATCTATGAAGGATGTAGGCTGTCAAACAAACACAACTTTCAGCCAATCACAGCAGTGGGTGTTTACTTCAGTTTACAGTCCACCACACCCATTAAAACACAGTGTTAAAATATGGTGGAAAATAGCATATCACCTTTTAATTTATGTAAAGATATTGATAACATTGTAAGTGGCCCTCATAGAACAGCACAAAATAATACAAAATGCAGTTTAAGACCTTTTTAAGTTACATGCCTAAAAGGTTAATTTAAAAAAACTATCTATTTGGCTATTGGTTAATGTTATTCAGGTCATTTGGAAAAGGAATAGTTCACCCAAAAGTTTTGGGACCCCATTGACTCCTATAGTATATATATTTTTTCCTACTATGAAAGTCAATGGTGACCGAAACAGCCTGGTTATGAACTTTCTTTAAAATAACTTGCTTTGTGTTTGGCAGAACAAAGAAATTCATACAGGTTTGGAACTACTCAAGGGTGATTAAATTATGACCGAATTTTCAGTTTTGGTAAATTATTGGGGAAAGTAATGAGGCGTACTATTTCCTAGCACAAGCCTGTTACTATTGAGAATATGATCTCAGCTATTTATGGGAAACATGATGTCAGAATTAAGATAAGGGGGGTAACACTTTCCCAAAGTGATGTCACAGTGGTGATGTTTCCAGCCATTTAGAGGAATAAGTCGTCCCTGCTTTGTCAAGATATGTGTTTGTTTGACACCTGGGGACTGTGTGTTTTTGTCCCTCGCCAGCCTCCACCCTGCATGGGGGTGACGGCAACGATTTCCCCCTCTACTGGTCCTGTTGGAAGCGCGAGGGTGACCATGACGTCTACCTGTCCCTGCCTGTCTACCTGTGCCGACGGGCAGGTGGCATGCGCACAGGTAAACGTTGAGGCCAGGCCTGTCGCCAAAGCTGCGTCCTTCATCTGCTGCCGTGTGCAATAGCCTCATCTTTCTCACTCTCAGCAAAGCATGCCTTCAGCGCTCCACCTGAGCGTGGGACTAACGCGCCCCTTGCTGCTTCTGCTCTATCTTTCTCGCTCACTCACATTCTCAAGTGCAAGACTGCATGCTTCGGGCTTTAAAGCTGCCACAAGCGGGCAGCACATTGGCACAATATGAAGCGGTGTTTAAACTGTGGTATTGAGCTGATCTTAGCCACTGCTGCTGGAAATGCCTCATCATGCCAAAGCAGATGCTAGCATATGTTCGTATAAGCTACTCCAGTCAACAGTTGCTCCACAAGCAGCTGTGAGATTAAAGAACGAGGAATGAATCCAGTCCACCTCATCACATGATGAAAGCCTGCGGGTTGCTTCGATTTAGGGCTGACATTAATGCATTGGTTTTGTAGATAGGCAGTTAAGCAAGTTTAGCTTATTTTATGCTTCTTTCTCAGAAATAATGTTTGGCCGCTGCTGTACTTCATTATACTTACCATATCTTTGGCAGTTATGTAGAACAAATCATCTGTAAGTCATGTGACACGGGCTACGGAATGCAAAGATTTAGCAGTCACATGGCCTTTTGCCAAAAAACTTGCTTGCTTAGAATGTGCTCTGTAAGAATGAGTTGGTCCTTGATGACATTATTGATGAGTTGGTATGGGAGGCGTTTGGTTCTACTAATGTATCACTAATCTGAAATGTGAAAACTTTACTTCATTCTTGATTAACAGAAACCTCAGTCATTTACTTACCCCTTCATGTCATTCCAAAATGGTGTTATGTATTCTGTGAAACACAAAAAGGGTTTTTTTTCTTTACTGAATGCTTTTTACGATTTCTATTTTCAAAAAATGTACAAAACCACTTTAAAAGAATTATGGATGTGGTCTGTAAGACTTCTAAAATCATATGATATCTTTATGTAAGAGGTGAAAATGTAAGCAGTTTTCACTCATGTTTTTAAATTTTTTAAATTTTATTTTTTTTTAGTATTTATATAGTATGTTAATAGATATTTAGAATTGGGTGTTGTGAGCATTATTATTATTTTTTTTTTTTTTTTTAGTTTGGTTTTTACTAGTGCTGTCAAACAATTAATCGCATCCAAAAGAAGTTTTTGTTCACATAATAAATGTGTGTGTACTGTATATTTATTATGTGTATATGAATACATATGCATGCATGTGTGTATATTTAAGAAAACAGTTTTCTTTATATATTAAATATTTATATATATATATAATATAAATATACATGTAAATATTTTCAAAATATATACTGCGTGTGTGTATGTATAACTATATTTTGTGTGTGTGTGTGTGTGTGTGTATATATATATATATATATATATATATATATATAATATATGTGTGTGTATATTTATAATAGAGGATGCAATTTTATTTTAAAATTGCGATTTAATCATTTGACAGCACTAGTTTTTTACTCCTGTTTAGTTTCAAATTAGAATTAAATTTTAGTTTGAATCATTTGACTTTAATTTTAATTGTTTTAGTCATTTTGAGTGTTTGTTTGTTTGTTTGTTTTTAATTTAGGTTTATTAATTTATTTGACAAGGTTCATTTGGGGGGGGGGGGGGGTGGCATAAAGGATGAGTAAATGATGACAAGGGTAATAATTTTAAAGTGAATTGTTTATTTAGTTTTGTTAAATAACCCTAACCATGTTTCAAAATTAAATTTTTTTTTTTTCTGTGCATTATGTACTACAGCTGAACTCACACAAGGAGGTGTCAACCTAGTACCGGCCAAGCCCTCGCCCCCTATGCCCCCGAAAAGAACCACGCCTGTCACCAAACGCAATGCAGAGGACTCCCCTCTAACCATTTCCTCCCTTCCCTCCATTCTGTCAGAGGACATGAGGGCCAACATCCCAGGGGGTTATCAGCTGCCTCCACCTCCCCCATCCCCACCTCTCCCCACACACATCCCCCCTTCCCCTCCACGGGCCCACACCCATCATCTCCTCCATCAACACTCCTACCCCTACCCCCTTCCCCAGCCACTTCCTGTCCACTTTGACCCTCCCAGCCCTCCGGAGGAACCGCTAGCCCGTCAAGCTCCTGTTCCCTTACACATCATGATCCAGAGGGCGCTCAGTAGCCCAGGACCTGCTCTCCCACACCCAGATGGCTCCCAGCGTGCCCACTCACTTCTGTTTGAGACGCCACCGGAGTATCAGGGCAGCCGCCCACTACCCGTCACCATCCAGCCTCTCAAACTGTGAGTAAAGTCTGGGAACTTTGTCAACATATTAATAGAGCTGTCAATCAAAAAATTTAAATACAAATAAAATTATATATTCCAATGTGTGTGTATATGTGTGTGTGTATGTATATATATATATATATATATATATATATATATATATATTAGGGGTGGGCATAGATAAATTTTTTTAATTTAGATTAATCTACATTAAAATGACTCATTAGAGATATTCCAAAGGCATTCAGAATTTGTGTGCTACCTATTATATTTGAGATATCTGTGTGTTAGTACTGCCATCTTATTATTTATCAACACAATGGCCCAGTTTCACAAACATGGCTTAGTTTAAACCAGG
>JAUCMU010000033.1:6273603-6288353 GCA_032275025.1 Enteromius treurensis | reverse complement strand
GAGATTAACCGCTAATCAAAGAACCGGCTTTATTGACAAGATGCGCATAATATATCGTACGATTCAAATCGTCCCAGGCCTAATTAATACCTATAGCACTGGCATTTTATAAATAGCTATCTCACATTATGCTATGTTACCAGAAATTGGATTCAAACTGTCAACTTGATTTCTTGCAATTATCTCATGATTTTGTTTATATTGCTTTTGGAACTTTGGATTTTACGCGCCAAATTTTCAAAATAATCATTACTGAAAAACTGAGCTGCATAAGCTCAGATCAATACACCCTATGAAATAGAAAACCCATTCTAATTGAAAGAAACAAGTTCATGAACATACTACACCCCATTTGGTTATAATATAGCATACCTAGAAGCTAGGGGTGGCACGGTTCACAAAACCCACGGTTCGGTTTGTATCACGGTTTTCGATTCTGTACAGTAGGGGTGGGCGATATGGAAAAAATATAATTCAGATTTTTTTTCTGGGGAAAATCACGATTTATGATTTTTATCCCGATTCTTTTTCCAAGTTGGTTTTTTAAGACTAATTTGCAAATTACAGAAGTGGGGAGGGGGTAACATTACAAATAGGGCTGGGCAATATATATCAAATGATACATTATGCGCATCTCATCAGTAAAGCCGGTTCTTTGATTAGCGCTAAACCTCCATCAGCTGTTTTAAAATGCAGCGCCAGCTTATACACAGAGCCATAGATCACTGACAAGCTGCGCCATTGAATCACCGCGAAACTCAACGCGTAGCTTGTCGGTGATCTACGGCTCTGTTCATAAGCTGGCGTTCAATATATCACCCAGCCCTAATTACAAATAAACATAATATAAACAAACAGTGCTTTTATTTTTCAGGAAGAGCATGTGTATTCAGCAGTATTGAATTAACAAACATGAAAGGTGAAACACCATATTCTTCTACACTATATCTATCATTTACTCTCTCTCAGCTCGTTTTTATCTGAATGAGTTTCTTTTTTCTGTAGTACATTGTATTAAATTCAATGAGGACCAGCCACTGTTTGGTTACTCAAAATATATTTTTTGTGTTTAGCACAAAAGAAGAAATTAACACAGGTTTGGGAAAACATGTAAGTGAGTAAATAATGACGCAATTGTCATTTTTGAGCGAACTATCCCTTTAATGATAAGCGGCAGCATGTTTAGTTCTGTCCCTTTAAGAGCTGCACGCATCTAATATACTGGCACTTTTTTCTCTTTGGACACAAGCACCTGTGTTTAACGCTGTGCATTTTTGACAGTATTACCATAGTCACATGTGATGAATATCTTAGTTCAGTAATTAGGCGCTATTTAACAGGCTATTGGTGTACTCGCTGAAAAAGGGGCACGAGGCTACATTGCGCATGTCATGAACCGTCAAACCGTGCGACGCATGCATGCTCCAAAACAAGACAAGCGAACCGAATGGTTCGATTTTTTTCATGAACCGTGCCATCCCTAGTAGAAACTTATCCAAAACTATTTGTAAGCTGATCATTTTCGAGGTAAAGGGAAAGGAAAAACATATCAATGCATTGAGAGGTTATTATACACAATAAGAGCAAATTAAGCAATCTTTATTCCAGTCTCTTTAGGAAAAAAAAAACACACACAAACACATTCTTCATAAAATAAATAAACCCAGTAGATAACAAATATAAGTCCCTAACAACTTTATGTTGGTATGCCTTATACTTTCAACAGTTAATACATTAAAAAAACAGTTCATAACCTTATTAATAATCTTTAAACTGTTCTATACATTATAAAGATTTTGAATCAAAACTGACTTTAAAAGTCATTTTAACATCTACTTACTTGGATTTGGGCTTTCCACCATCCTCTTCTCTACTGCTCCTGCCTTCCTCCACCGGTTTGAGCACATGAAGCGGCAACACCTCTGCATTACCGTAGCCAGCGAAGGTGACGGCTGCCGTGCCGTTCTCAGGGTCAACCTCTTCAATTTCTGCTTCATACACCCTGCCAATCACATAGCACTGTAAGCAGGTGAGTACGGATATAGACACAAATCCCTCCTCCAAATGCAGACAATCACAATCCCACCCAACGCTCAATAAATAATATCAATATACCTCCCAGCACTGTGTTTTTGCGTGTGACACTCACTGTCCGTCCTGGGTCCAGGTGGCCATGCAATGGTCTCCGACTCTCCAGCTGCGACTGGAAGGGACTGCCTCTGAGCTTTTGGTGCTGGTTGCACCCTCCACTGGCTGATTTGTCAACAGGTCTTTTGTCAACTCAATCACCTCCTATAACGACACATAACAGCAATGACTTGTCAGAAGCTATCAGGCATCAGTGACAAAAACTGAACAACTTTGAAAAACACGGAAACAATGCAAACACATACAAAAGAACAAACAAATTGTACCTCTATGTGTGTAAAGATAAATATAAACTTCACAATTATTCTCTACTGTAGTAATGCCTCACAAAAAGCAGTGGATAATTGTGCTCCAAACCTGAAGGTCCTTCTGCAGTTTAAGCAGGTCTTCATTATCTGGATCTGTAGAGAGTGCAGCTTCCACCTGCTGCAGCTGAGCTTTGTAATTGCTCAACTGCTTTACCAACTCTTCAGACATCTAAAGAAGATTTTTTTCAATAAGTAAAAACAGGCATCGTAACACCATACATTTCACCAATTCTTATTATATAATATATATACATACAACGTCACACATACATACATTCACACATATACATCCACATATAAATAAATAAATTGATAATAATCTACTGTTCTCTAAATCCGTCCTACATTAAGAAATACTCCCTTATACTTAAAGCAATGATAACTTTTCCAAATATTAATCTTACATGTTTGGGTATCTGCTTGTGTTATATACGTTACGTCGGGAAAAAACATTTTTATTTCACATTTAATCAACCATACGTATTTATTAACGTGCTCGTTTTCATCACACAGGTTTAATTTAATACAGAATTAGCAGTTTGTCTCACAAATCTGTGACTAATGGTTAAACGGAGCACAAGGCCTCACGCTCGACAGAAGCCTGTTATATGTATAAACATAAGATAACCGGAT
Source organism: Enteromius treurensis (assembly GCA_032275025.1). Lineage (NCBI taxonomy): Eukaryota > Metazoa > Chordata > Actinopteri > Cypriniformes > Cyprinidae > Enteromius > Enteromius treurensis. Next base: position 6,285,264 of record JAUCMU010000033.1, on the reverse strand, counting down.
CATTCTTTAACATGCACCTTACCTTTCAATATTCCTAGTACAATATTTATACGAAAATCAGATCAATTAAGGTGTTTAAATATCCCATGAACGATTGTTTTTTCGTGAAAAGAATAGCCTTCCTTTAACGTTTGTTTAGCCTCCGACTGTACCGTCGTTTGATCGTTTCGACCCTTTCCCGGATGTGACGCCACAGTCTCGCGTGAGTAAAGTTGTCGCGGTGTTGCTGCTGTCGTGCCCCTGCAATATAATACAATTAACAGGAATAAAACAAGTGTTTGTTTATAAACTAACATAAAGAATTCATGTAAAATGTAAATTTTTCAGTCAAAGGAATTAAGTACATTTAAGTCATTCATTAAGCCAGTATAATAGTCTGAAAAATCTTTTTGAACATCTTATTGAAACGTTATACTACACGAAAAACTTCATTAAACAAACATTTTGTATTTTGACCATTTATATGCTGTAATCAACAAAAGCAATTCTAAGTTCTAAGTGAATGTCTGTTTGCAAATAAAGACTCGAGACACACACTTCAACACCTAAATTAGAAACCACATTTAATCTACAAAAACAAACACACTTGCACCACAGATGTGTGTACTAAATATAAATACATAATATTTAAATAACAGACAAATCATTATGTACTCTTTTCCTTTTCCTTTCTCATTTTTAGTGTATAAGACTTTTTTTTACTACAATGCTAATGTAGCCACTTAAATATGTAGAGGGAGAGCGCACGACAACGTCACTTTTTCTGTAATGTATGGTATTTCCAAAACAACAACAACAAAACACATTCTAGCGCAGTGTGCTCGCGCCAGAGTTCTACAAACCTACGTAGGGCGAGATGATTGGTCTACGGGCAGACCAATAAGAGCTCGATGTCTGTCTGTAAACAAAAGATTTCGTCAGTGTTTTCCAGGAGCGCAACACTGTCCCGTATGTTTCTCAGGTCGAGCGACGTTTAGTTTTTTCTTTCGTTCAAAAACAAGCGAAGTTTAGCCCAAAACTACATTTTAAAACGCATTTGAACTTGCAAGGAACAGCGATGTCAGCGCAAAAACTTATTAATCAGGACGATATTCTGCATGGTGAGTTACACAATCTGTCTTGCTCGATTAAATAACGTAACGCTACCTACATCGTCAACAAAAACAATAAGAGCACTGATACTAACAATAAATTATTTACACCATGCACAAGCTGTTTTCTTTTTCTAATTCTCTGTAAAGCACAACTTTGCGTGTGTTTAAATCTGCCAGGTCTGTAACAAACACTTGTTCTACTTTTGGTGGTCCAGCTGTTTTTTGTTGAAAGACAAGAGTCATTTACGATGACCTCTTTTTATATTGGAAATATGGACTAACAGTCTTTTTTGGTTCAGTTACCGTTATACCAAGTGTAGTAAAGAATGTGAGGTTGTTTGTGAAGTTATATCTGTAAGACCTGATCCAACATTCACCACTTCTAAAAGTGGAAACCGCTTTCGATGATCATTACTTAATATTCTGATGTACCTTTCACCACCAGACTCATGGGTAGAGCTCCACTTTGATTCATGCAGTGAACATAGTGAGGACACACCAGCCCTTTCTGATATTACAGAACTGGAAAAAATGCTTCTGGAAGCACAACGGGAATCCAGCAGTAGTTCACGGACAAGTTCTCACTGTAGCAGGTGTGTATAAACTGCATACATGCAAGTCTTTTACAAGGGTGTATGATAATTCTAATCATTTTGGCTGATGTGATTTGGTTTCCTCCTAGTCCTCGACGTGTCCAGACACCTCCACTCGTCAGTGCAACCTCTTTCAACACACACACCATTGCACAGGTAAACAGAAAGAAAAAAGTTTGCAATTATTAAAACATAAATACCCTTCCACAATATTCATAGTTAAGAATAATGAGTTTAAGTGGTACAAACAAAGCACTAAAAACTGTTTACTCGCAATCAGGCTATTCGAGATGTGGGTTAGTTTGTTTCTTCATTAGAACACATTTGAAGAAATTTAGCATTTCTTCACTTGGTCATTGACAACAGAGGATGGACTATTATTAGATGCAACGGAATGCCTTAAAGTGGCTTAATAATGGCTTTATTTCTAACAAACATGAATAATTTTGAGGTTTTTATCAGCATTTGGACTCTCATTCTGAAAGCACCAATTCAAGACAAAGGACAGGTGATCAAGTTATGTAATGCTAAGTTTCTCTAAATCTCAACAGACTCGTCTACATCTTCGATTACTAAAAGAAAAGATTTTATTTTGAGGCTTTGCTCTTTCTGTTTCAGGGGGAAGTTTTAGCAGAAAGTAAACAGGAAGCTGAGGCTGTCGCAAGGATCTGTGACTGGTCCAGCCGACCAGAGAATGTACCACCAGCAGAATTTATTATTAAACGGCCAAAACGGAACCGAATGTGCAGCAAAAACACAGACAAAAATGACAAGGAAGTGAACACAAACTTGCTGAAGTTACTGCTACCCTCACTCGTTTTGACGCACATCCTCATGCTTGGGTTGGGGTGAGACATTTTTCATTTCTGGAATCTGACTTGATTTTTGTCACTCTTTTGTTCACAGTTTGACTATTTTTAATTTCCCTCTGCAGGATCTGTATTGGAAGACGCCTTTCCAATCAGTGCTCTGTTATCTGAGTCATTGCACATGAATATGTGTGTGTGCATATACTGTGTCAGTGTCTTTAGAAAGAGCATGACAGCCTGGAACCCTTTAGTTGATCTCCAGGAGAAATGCAGGAGTATGTAAGAGGACACTGTGAAAATATGATGAGAGATGGACACTCTTTGATTCTCCTGTGGGGAATTTGGCACAGAATTTTAAAAAAAAGATTTATCCGGTTCTGTATGGGTATCATATTAGATTAACCTGAAAATATGCCTAATAGATTTAATCTTTTTTTTATTTTTTTTTTCTTGGAATTAAAATGTTTGTTACATTAAATACTTGAGCATAAAGATTATTTTACGGACCAGGTCACATTGTAGTCCTTCAGCTTTTAATTGTTACTTTTGAAAAATACAAATCTCAGTTTGACAGAAGTTTTAGAGGCATATAAATACATATTCATTCATGTATTATAATTTGATATGCTACGGAAAAATAATAAACACTGCTACCAAAACAGTTGTCTTGAAATTAAATTTTTTTTTGCTCAAAAAATAAATATTTTGGCATCCATCCAACCAAGGAAATAAATAAGACGCTTCTTATTCTTTATTATTTAGTGTGATTATCTGTGTTAAAATGAATCATGTTTAACTTTTTTTTTAGACCAGCAGGTGACGGTGTTGGACTTTCTACTTGTTTTTTTGGTTCGAGTTGACACTTCTCATAACTTTATTTAGAACGTACCAAACGAACAGAATATAGCCTACAGAATGACAGCACGGATTTAGAAATGACCCGTTAGAGCTAGCTACAGCAACATTTGATTAAATTATCTTATACAAATGATAATTTTGGAATACTGTTTGGAGCTGAATCTCCATGTCTTGCTTTTCTTATTTTTCTGTTGTCCTTTTCACGTATGTATAGGCTATATATTATTTTGTCTAATTTGTGCACATGATCATGGAAGGTATCTTGGTATTGAGTTAGTTTGGGAGGTTGGAAAAGAGAATGAGGACTCAATGATTCGACATTTTGAACAGCAGGAGGTTTCATTAATGCTTTTCTAATGTGTGAACGTTTTATAAGAAACCTGCAGGCGTTAGTGCACTTATTTCGCACATACCAAAAAAAATTCCCTGTTCAGCATTAAAAAAAGAACCTGTGATGTTATGAGGTTCCAAAAAGAAACGCAAGAAGATTATTAAGAACTATTTGTATACTTAATTGACTAATTACATGTAGAAAATAATTCACTGTAATATTATTTATTAGGCCTATTTTCGGAAAACGACAAATAATAATAAATGTAAAAATAATCATCCATGGCCATCAGCAGCCAGCAGGTGATTAATGAAGTATGAAGAACTTAATGTTATTCCGCGTCATCTTGGAGCGGATGCTGCGCGCGATTTCCATCCTTCAAAGTTCTTTTAGCTTGTCTCCGAATGTTTTACGTCCTTGTGCGTCACAGCCACGCCCATGTAACACAATATTACACCTAACCAACTCATATTCTCATTCGGTTTGTTAGACTGCAGTCCTGGGGGAGAAGGAACTTTGTTGTCAGCTGTTCTCTTGCATCCCTGTGGACTCAGAGAGGCAGCGCGGGAGTCATGAAGCAGGAGGTTAGGGCTGCTCTGGGGTCAGCTCGTCCCTGGCTCCACTCACAGCCAAACCTATCTACTCAGAGGTAAACAGATGCATCTCATCATATCCTAACCGTTTCTTATGTGTATTTTTTGTAAGAAGGAGAAAGCAAGGCTACAGCATTTGAATGTATCCTTATGGAATGCTAGAGGGATAAAGTTAAGATTAGAAACAAGTCCTGTAGGTGAAGTTTAAGGTTGTGTTAAAGGGTAAAAATGTATTATTATTATTATAACAGCAAGACGACATTTATGCAAAATGTTTTATTCTAACCTAAATGATTTGTTGAAACCTAAATAAAAGCTTTGTTTCCAGCAGAGGTGTTGGTCTTGCCCGGGCACACTTCGAGAAACAGCCACCTGCCAACCTGCGCAAATCAAACTTCTTTCACTTTGTGTTGGCTTTATATGATAGTCAGGGTCAGTCTGTGGAGATAGAGCACACTGCGTTTTTGGACTTTGTTGAAAAGGAGAAGGTGAGGAGATATGCATGAAACAATGAATTTGGAAATAAAAAATGATGAACCCGTGCAAAGCAAAGCATACTTCTTAATTCATTCCTTTGATTTAGGAATCAGTAAGTGAAAAAACAAACAATGGAATCCATTACAAACTCCAGTTACTGTACAACAACGGTGAGTACTGTATAAAGTGTGGACTGCTTTAGAATATTCCAGTTGTGTGTTGGTCAGCATTGATGCTTTGTTATTAATTTGTCTGTCTTGTAGGTGTCAGAACAGAGCAAGATCTATACATCCGTTTGATAGACTCTGTGACCAAACAGGTAAAACAGTTTATGTTAATAAACTTTAATATTATTTGCAAGAATATGTTATATGTGTTAGCACTAAAAGATCACTTCAGTGACGACTAAATGTTTAAATGAAAATCATATGTCTTTATTGATAATGTAAGTGATATATAATTCACATGTATTATCAATGTTATATGTAATATATATGTGTTGTCACTAAAATACACATAAATACTGACCTGATACATTTAGGCTATATATTTTCTTCACAACATTATCCTGCTGTTTGCCTATATTACTATGTTTTTTTTCAGGCAATTGTGTTTGAAGGTCAAGATAAAAACCCTGAAATGTGTCGTGTTCTTCTCACTCATGAGATAATGTGCAGGTAACACACTTAACTCATACAAACATATATAAAATAGTTACACAAATTAGTGTTTATTTGTGACCCTGGACAACCAAACCAGTCGTTAGTGTTAATTTTCCCAAATTGAGATTTATACATGATCTGCAAGTTGAATAGATAAGCTTTCCATTGATGTATGATTTGTTAGGATTGGGCAATATTTGATCGAGATACAACTCTATGAAATTCTGGAATCTGAGGGTACAGAAAAATCTAAATGCTGAGAAAATCACCCTTAAAGTTTTCACATGAAGATCTAATCAATGCATATTACTAATCAAAAATTAATTTTAATATGTTTACAGTAATAAATTGACTAAATATCTTCATGGGGCATGATCTTTTGGCCATTTTTTGGCCCAAAAAAAATTCAAATATTTTGACCCATGCAATGTATTTTTGGCTATTCCTACAAATATACCCCAGCGACTTAAGACTGGTTTTGTGGTCCAGGGTCACATTTGTATTTATAATTTGCAGCTTTATTATTTTGATTATTGTTTTTTTTTTTTTTCAGTTGATGCTGTGATAATTGTGTTAATCTATATATGTGAATTTTCAGCCGTTGTTGTGAGAAGAAAAGTTGTGGAAACAGGAACGAAACACCATCAGATCCCATCATTATTGATCGGTAGGACAATCAGCTGCATTCTATAAAATTATAAATTAATAAACTAACTAAGACTTGCTCTTTTGTTGATTTTGATTGCTTCCATTGTCCTCATTTGTAAGTCGCGTTGCATAAAAGTGTCTGCTAAATGTAAATGTAAAAGAAAAGTATGCAATTTATTATGTGTAAGTACAAATGAATGCAAGATAATTATTATTATTTTATTAATACTTATAGATATATTATTTGAATAAATTGGTATTCGTCTGCTTTAAAGCAGACAGATTGTACTCTTTCATCTCTCCAATTCTCAGTTTCTATTTTCATCTTCTCACATTATTCTCTCAGTGACTCTTTTTCTTTTTTCCTTGATCCACAAATACCTTCATATGTTTGCATGTTTTCTATTTATTGCATAGGTTCTTCCTGAAGTTTTTTCTTAAATGTAATCAAAATTGCCTGAAAAATGCAGGGAACCCACGAGACACGCGTCGTTTCCAGGTGCACACACAACTGCATAATGTACCTTAATGTCACTGATGTGTATTAATGTCTCTGAAAATGGATCTATTTAATCAACATGGAATATTAAATGAAAAAAGGCTCTCCCTTACAGTACTGAAATACACTTTAGAAGTGCAGTAGTAAATGTATGTAACTATAAATGTAGCCTACGTTGTTTCTTTAATTCATTCAATTTATGCACTGTTTTTAATAATCCATGTGCCCAATATTTTCTGATTAGACTATTAGTAAAATATCCTGTGCTTTGCAGGTGCTGGTCTCTACCACAGTCTCTGTTAAGGGCCACATTCTAGCCGTTTCAGATAATATATTTGTCCATAACAATTCAAAGCATGGCAGAAGACCAAGAAGATTTGAGCTGATTGATGGTACAGTAATTACAAACATGCTTCTAATAATTCTATAATTACTAATGATTAAATTCAAAATTACACTATGCAATTCAAATCAGTGTAATTACTGATAGCTTGTTTATATATAATGTGTATGTAAATATACAATAGAAGAAGGATTTCTTTTATGTAGGTCTATATCTGAAGTGTAATACCTTTACTCAGTTTACTGAGCTAATATTTGTGTGTTAATTTAGCTGAGATCCCCTGCATCAAGGCCATCAGTCCGAGTGAAGGTTGGACGTCAGGTGGAGCCTCTGTGATCATTATTGGAGATCAGTTCTTTGATGGTCTACAAGTGGTTTTTGGAACAGTGATGGTCTGGAGTGAGGTGTGTAACAGTCTCAATATCTGTTGCCAAACAAAGAATGACTATAAATACTTTTTCTGTTTCATTTTTAGCTTCCTTGTGCCATTTGTTCATTTCAGATTTCACCACAGATTTCCCACATACTGTAGCTTTGCAAATTTTGGAAGGTGTGAAATACACTGTGCCAATATATATGCCTTCAGTAAATTTGATTCATATTTTCAAATTACGATGTGCATGATGCATTCTCTCCACAGAGAGATATCTGTAAGTGATTGTGAAGTTAATCTGGATTTCTGCTTACTGAGAGGTTGATGATTTCTTCCTTTTTGTTGTAGGTGATTACACCACATGCGATTCGTGTGCAGACCCCACCTCGTCACATCCCTGGTGTTGTAGAAGTTACACTGTCCTACAAATCCAAGCAGTTCTGCAGGGGACCTCCGGGACGCTTCATTTACACTGGTAAGAATCACACAATCTGGAAAAACTAAACTTAGAATTATTGGCAATTTTTACGAATATCTGAAAAGCAGAACAATTTCTTCTTTCCAGTTATATAATGCCTTTTTTTAGAAGCTCATACAATCTAATTTGTTGTTGATGCATTACAGTTTAACTATGGAAAGTGTTTCACTTTTAAGCTTTAAATGAGCCCACCGTTGACTACGGGTTCCAGCGGCTGCAGAAAGTGATTCCTCATCATCCAGGCGATATGGAAAGACTACCAAAAGTGAGCCAGTTGATTTCTTCTTAAATTCTTTGTCCATTTATATTTGTTCTACTTACCTTTTTAATTCCATTTTAAGTCATACAATAGCACGCCTAATAAATTAGACTGTCCAAAAGGGAAACGGTCGAATTAGAAATTATTTTAAGATACAATTAAACATGATTTGTCATTGACAGGAAGTTTTACTGAAGAGGGCAGCTGATCTCTTAGAGATGTTTTATGGAATGCCTCACAACAACCAGGTCAATGTAACATTTACTCAGACTTGCAATCCCCTTTACCGTTTGCTGCTGAAATACAGTGTGGGAAGTGATATCATTCCTGTGGATTTATATTTGTTTGAAAACAGGAGATGTTTCTAAAGTGTGCATCTGATATAGCAGAGGTGCTCCACACCATCCCACGAAACCCATCCCACACAAATTCACACGGAATGATGGGTGTAAACTCCTTTGATGCACAGTTACCCGTAAACACAGAAATTTCACCGGATGCAGAACGAGGTATGTTGTATAAACGCATTTGAGTATGGTACATATGCTTCACAACAGCTTGTTAATGAATGAATGTCTCTCAGTGTCTCTTTCAGTGGGTTTCCGTCGGAATTCAAACAGTGGCTTCATTGCAGGCAGCACATCCCAGCAGTCTGATTTCAACAATACCAATACATGCATGAACACACATTCACACTCTCACTCCAACATGCCAAGACACACACACTCAAACACACACCCGTCCATATCTGGGCACACGCAAACACACACACGCCCTTCTGTGTCAAACTTCTCTGTGGCCACACAGCCATTCTTAGACAGTCCCACATCGGACACACAATACATCGGTAAGAACATTTGAACCAATTTCAAAGTTTCAAAATTTTAAAAAACTTTGTCACAGCTGAATTTTTATTAATTCTGATTCCACTTCCTTGCATTCAAATTATGAATGCTGCACAACCCAGAATCGAATTATTATTTATAATTTAACCAATTATACTTTTAAATGATTTTCTGTTGTAAAAATCCATGTATACTATGTACACATTTTCATTTATTTATAGATATATAATTAAAAATCCAGATATTATCAAATTGAACCATGGTCAAATTGCAAGTATTTACACTAATCCTGTAGACAAATTTATATTCATAGTTTTGATGTTCATTTTAAACCTTCCTTGTCTCCTTTTCTTTCATGCATGTCTGTAGTGAAACAAAAAAGCGCATTTGCTCCAGTTCTAAAGCTGTAGTCCCCAACAGCACAAGCTTCAAGTGTCCCCATTTGCACGGTAATGCCACATCTGCTCTTTTTGTCTACACAGTAATACCTTAGTGATTGTGACTGTACATACTGTACTGAGTGTGCAAACCTGACAAACTGTCTATTTTGTTTGTCTTTTACAGCCTTGCATGGACTAGTGACATCAGTCACACTCTCACATGGACAATTAAATTCACAAGTTGTGATGTTCGTAGTCAGGGAACAAAAATGTCTGTTTTGCATTTTGAAGGTTCTCTCAGTGCAGGCAATACAAAAATGAAATAAAAAAAGTTAAATCATATTGGTTGGTGATAAAGCAACTTTTTTGTTATATGTCTAAAATATGCACCTCTGTATTATTAGTGTATTTGTGGTTTGTGCCCAAGGCATTAAATCTAAATATTAAAAAACTTTGTGTGTCATCTTATTGAGTTCTGATTTGCTACCTAATCCTTACATTTACATTACATTCATTCAAAGGATTGGGGTCAGTAAGATTTTCTCTTATGCTCAACAAGATTGCATTTATTTGACATAATATTGTGAAATATTTTTATTTAAAAATAAAACCGACCAATCAGAGCCAAATATTTTTATATAAATATTTTGTATTTTTATTTTAAATAAAATATTTTTTAGCCTAATTTATTCATGTAATGGTAAAACGAAACCTTTTACAGCCATTATATCAGTCTTTAGTGACATTATGCTAAAGTTAAACTTAGCTTTTCCTGGAACATTTGTCTACTGGAGACAGTGTCAATGGTTATTTTCTAACAAGGATTTATTTCAGGTTTTACATCGACTATGTGTCTACAAGTCTATTCTTCACGTCTCATTAAATTCTCATATTGGGTTAAGAATTGCTCTTATGGCAGGGGAGGCAGCTCTGTTTGTGTTCTAGAAGATAGTTCACTGAATTCTCAAATGAGCTCTCTTTCAAACGATCAAGTTTTACTATAAGGAGGAGGCATCAAACATAAAATCTGGAGTGATCGTGGAGTTTCTGAGCGCATGAGTGAATCCTCCCTGTGTGTGAGAGAGGAGGCTGCACATTTAGCTGTAAATGTTACAACCCCTTTACAACAGTACCAATGTGTGATTTTTCTTTTGTTCACATTTGTCAATGAAACGGAGTACAAAATGAACAGAGTACAAAATTATTACAGAATGTAATAATTAATGTATAAATAATTAATGTATGAATCAAGCGTGTTTCAATTTTTCTGTTATCAAGATTTGCTCGACCTAAATCAATCAATACGTAAATATCTTATTATAAAACGCTGCTTGCAGTGAGGTTGCAGATTGAGAGCAAAATTGTCCAATCACAGGGCTGAGCGCAAAAAACGCCGTGCTCTGATTGGTCGGTTGTCCTTACAGCGTTTACCGAGCAGGAAGTGAATTAAACAACATGTTCGGTCATGTTCCGAAGACATTAAAAAAGTCCCTGTCGTCCATTGTTTGTTTTTATCATGTATGTAATATCTATGTTCTTTTCCTGTTTGTTAATACGCTAACAAGTGTAATAAAAGGATCCTGTTTTAATTGTCGGTTACATCTCATTTTACTTCTGCGTGGAAAAAGTAACTGTTGATGTTTTGAGTGTTCACGTGCGGGACTATGAGGTGTTACAGCTTGTGTGCGAGGTTTTGCCTCGCGTGATTTCAGTATGCATTACATGTGTTTAACGGCGTTTTGACTGCAGTTTGCTTGCTGTGTGCAGTTTGTGATGTCTGACAACGGTTCTTGTGTTCTGCGGGATGTGACTCTCTGCTCGCCAGTGGGAGAAATCCTGCTGAGCGGCTGTGAGAAGGGAGTTCATACCATTAATATCAAACTTGGAACAGACAAAGAGGAAAGGTAACTCGCGCAAACATGACACAATCTGTCAGATATTATTAGCCAGTCATAACATGTAAACCACACGGTCGCCGTGATTTTGTAAAGTAAGACATGTTCTTCATTGTTGTTCAAAATATAGACCTACCCCTAAACCCTACCCTACCCATAGTCTATAAAATCATATACAATAATAGTTGAATCACAAGGGTGTGATGCACCTAACTTTTTGTTGTGAGGCTAAAATTTCTTATAGACTTATCCCTCAATTCTGATTGGTTGACTGGAATCTTATAGGGTGAGCATGATTTCACAAAGTACAAGATGTTCTTCAACATTCTAATCATTGTTCTAAGGTCGCCGTGATTTTGGCAAATAAGACATGATCCTGGATCAACATCTTTTTTTGTTCCTGGATCAACATCCCAATCCTTACCCTTAAAGGAGCCGTATGTAGAAAAATGGCCAAAACTGGTACTGCAATCACTTTCAAAATACTGCTGAGCGGTGTCTCCCCCTCCCCCTCCCCGTTGACT
>JAUCMU010000033.1:6260543-6272331 GCA_032275025.1 Enteromius treurensis | reverse complement strand
GAAATTAACATGTTTTCTTAATGCCTGTTGAACACAACAGAGACATTTTATGATTATTACAATACATTTCTTACATATGGCTCCTTTAAACCTATGCCTACCCAAAATGTTTGCCTAAAATCAGTGGGGAATGATAGCTGATTAACAAGGGTGTAGAAGCACCTAACTATGATTAAAAGCCGAAAACAGATATTTCCAGAAAAGTTATTCCTCAATTCTAATTGGTTGATTAGAATGTTGTTTCAGGATCAACAAGGATGTTGTAGTCACTGAATTCTAAAATGAGCTCTCTTTCAAACGATCAAGTTTTACTATAAGGAGGAGGCATCGAACATAAAATCTGGAGTGATCATGGAGTTTCTGAGCGCATGAGTGAATCCTCCCTGTGTGTGAGAGAGGAGGCTGCACATTTACCTGTAAATGTTACAACCCCTTTACAACAGTACCAATGTGTGATTTTTCTTTTGTTCACATTTGTTAACGAAACGGAGTACAAAAGTAGTGCTGTTAGTATCGGGAGAAATGAAGCTGTTCGAAATTCAAAATCGGTTGAAACTTTTGAAGCGCTTCGAAAGTGCTCAAAACATCACATGCTTCACAAGATGTGGATTTATGGAGAAGTTTGGATTGTTATGATGTATTTATCAGCTGTTTGTACTCTCATTCTGATGGCAACCATTCACTGCAGAAGAACCACAGTGAGCAAGTGATGCAATCCTAAATTTCTCTATCTGGTCTGATGAAGAAACAAATTTATACAGTGCATTTTTTTTTAATGTGTATCTTCTTGTAGTGTACACCCTGTTGGCCATTCAGAAATGATACCTGAGTTACAGCGCTGTGTTGACTGGCTTCAGTGCTACTTCATGAAACCAGAATCCATCAGCGCTCTTCCTTTGCCTGCCTTACACCATCCACTTATGCAGAGCGGTTAGACACATAGACACACTACTCCACTGTATCTGTTGTTCATTTCAAGTAAAATCAAGGATTTTAACTGCCACTGTTTTCCTCCCTTTTTCTCCTTCTCAGACTCTTTTAAAGCACATGTGCTGTGCACTCTGTTTAAGGAAGTGGGACTTGGTAAAACGGTCTCTTACAAGCAGCTTGCTGAAATGATTGGCAATCCAAAAGCTGTGAGAGCAGTGGGTTCAGCCATGAAGAATAACCCGGTGAGTTTGTTGCAGTGATCATGGCAGATTGATTTATCTTGAGGATTTTTTTTCTTACTTGATGCAGCCTTTTTTTCTGTTCTCTTAGGTTCCCCTGATTGTACCGTGTCACCGGGTACTCCGTAGTTCAGGGGACAGTGGCTCATATATGGGAGGAAAGGGAGATGATATTAAAGTTTGGTTGCTAACTCATGAGAAAAAAGCATTGGAGATCAAGGCATCACAGAGTGAAAAATCCATCTGATGGACCCCACTTCACGCCGCTTCCCAGTTTGTTCATAAACATTAATTTAATTAAATCTTTTGATTTCTGATCGATGGGACACATTATATTCCACTTTAGCAAACAGACCCTTTGTTGCTATCCATATATCTTCTATAGTTAAAGGAATATACTGGAGTTTCTGAGAGCAGGTGGTGTGATGTTCTGGTTGTCAGTGTTACATTGCCATTGTTAAAATGTGATTTAAAAAATAATTTTGTTGTTTAATCCAAAAGGATTATGGAATAAATTGTTTTTTTTGTATAGCTAACATGCACAAGTGATAGTTTTGCAGCAAATTCTTTTGAGTTCTGTGTCTCATTTAGATTGATATAAGAAATGTTTTAAGCTAAACAGCTCTGTAAAGCAAATTAAATATGCTTTTAATGGTGGATCAATAGTAAATAGAGTAATTACAGTCTTTTTATATTTTTGAAGGAAGCATGTTATGCTCACCAATGGAAAAAATTACATTTAAATAAAGGATAGTTTATTTTTACTATTATTGCTCTATTAATGTTTTTAAATGCAAAATTAAATTCATAAATAAAGTTTTTCTAAATAAAAGATCATAAATAGGACCCACGTTATATTTAGTGTCTTTATGTACTTTAATTTAAATTAATTATTTAATACAGTGCATTTATTGTGTACATTAATGTTTTTTTTTTAACTCCTTCCTCTAATTAAGCTCTCTTACACCTAACCAAACCATGATTCTAAGATTTTGACCATTGTTACTCTATAATAAGTTTAACATTATGCAAATTTAGTTTTAATATCACAAATAGCACAAACACCAATATTTCTGATTAAATAATCTGAGAATCACCATTTAGCTGCCGTAAAAACTCTTCCACTTGCAATATCTAGTTCCTCTGGATGTCAGACAGACAGTCGTGATCTGTTTTAATGGGAGGGTGAAGGAGAGGCGTCCCTGGGGAGATCTCCACAGTCAGTGGTGTGATGCTTCTTTATATTGTGTTTGATCACATGTGACATGCGCTGCTTCCACTGCCTCAGGCTGTGCTGATCTCTCACTAAGCCTTCACATACGGCTTCATGCCACCTTACAAAAGAGCAATTTGTGGCTGACAGAATAAAACAGTTGGATCGTGCTCAGTGAACGCAAACCCTCCCTGCAATTTCAGATCATTTAATGGAGTGTGGGAGCTGCTATCATAACTGTACAGCTTTGTATATTTTCTTGAAATACTTTACACAAAAAGGATAGACTACATTCTAAAAATCTTTAGTTTTCTTTTTCAGTAGATAGTTAAAATATTGGGTGTTTTCTATTAAATAATAATTGTTATTTGTAAATTCTTCTTTGGTTTTGGTATAAAAAAGACATAAGTAATGTATATTTTTTGTACAATATATATATATATATATATAAGAATAAAATAAAATAAAAAAAACCTTGGGTAACACGTTCACTCGTAGTTATTGAAAAATATCTTTGTTTAAGAGAAAATTACTTCATTTTTGTTATTTGCCTTAAAAAAATTCATATTTTTAATTCCCTCAGATGCTTTAAAACAAGTGTTATTTTATATTTAATGTCTTTATACATGTCTGTATGTATTGTTTTAGTTATTTTAGTAGATCAAGTTTATAAGTTAAATATAAAAGAATTAAATTGTTGCTGAAAATTTTTTTCTTGTTTTTTATCTTTTCTTTTTTTTAAAGCCTTTCTGGTTTGTAGCCATATCCAAAGCATCTTACAAGAAATACTAGCATTTCTTATTATTTATAAAATATAGCAATCCACAGTTTAAAACATCTTCTATAAGAAGAACATTTTATAGAGTAATATTATTTTTTTCTACAATAGGCCTGTCCGTGTTCGAGATTGGATGATTGAGCACCAACTTCACACTATAGTAAGCTCTATAATGTTTAAGTCTAAAACTTTAATAGGATTAATAGTAGGTCTATCAAGGATTAAGCCTGATAAAGTTTAAATGAGAAAATGTTGTGCTTTTATTGCACTGTTTGCTGAAGAAACCATTTTTAATGAAAAAAAACTGTGTGAAACTTGTAGAAAAATCAATCCAGGAATCACTATTGGGTCATGTTCTTTTGAGATGTCAGCGGATGGAAGGCTAATCTGATGTGGACAACATAAATTTAGAAAGATTTAACATTTAGATTATTATACACTTATACAAGGGGCATGATCCAGGGGGAGTATCCATGTAATTAGTCTACTGTAAATCATTTGTCAGAGTGAGACGTGATCAAACTTTTAGTGGTTCAGAATGATAATAAACTATGATTTAAAAGTAAAGATTTTATTTTGATGGACAGAATGATGGTGATTTACAATATTATCCTTGTGCTGCATTAGCCCCATGCTGCTGTTATAATCTTCAAAGCATGTAATGTGTCAGAACAAACCATGGCTTGTGGGTTACTTAAAGAAATCGTACTGATTTTGTGAGCAGGTTTTGCTAACCACTAACCCTCACCTTTGAGACCTGCTTTTCAGAGCCTTCCAAAGAAGATTTTTAGTTTGAATCTGTCAAAGGTGAACGTATCATGCTGAGTATGTAGATGCTGCATTAAGCTTCATGTTCAGAGGTGATAATGTCTAAGCACTTAAATATGATTAATGTGTCACACCATCCGAGATCTCACCTCGCAGATTCACCTTTGACAATCGCATTTCACTGATATTATCACAGATCTCTAAATTCTCTTCATTTTGTGAACAATGTTGAACTGATCATGTCATCAGTATCAGAAGTGTAAAGCTGTCTCGATCAAAATCCTAATATAGAAGATCTGCTGAAGAAGGTACATGTTCAGTTGCTAATAGCTCAGCTATTTGGACATCTGCTCAGTCCTAATAAAGTGTATTAACACTCTTCTATTGAACCTTACATGTGTTTGGTTTACTGACCCCGATTGAAAAAGAAAAAAAAATGGTAAGTTACCATGCTTTAAAACAGGCCTCCCTAACCAGCAGCTTATTATGCTGTTTTTTGTTTTTTTTTTTTTCCAACACAGACAGTTAAACTCAATTCACCGTAATCAAAACATGTTAAGCCTACTGGCATAGTTTTCGAAATCACACTTTAATTCTGTTTTCAGTTTGTGATGTCTTATTCAAACCACAAATATTACTTAAACACAGTTTTAAGCATATTATTCAGTGATTTGAAAATTCTAAAATCTTAAAGGCTAACAAATGTGATAAGCTTATACAGATCATCTTTGTAAATACTTATTTATTAGCCACAACACATTTAACAACCTAATCTCCAGGGTGAATAAACTAAGAAAATATATCGTCGCAACTTTTTCGTCACTGTACCCATATTCAGATACAATAGCGCCACCATGTGAACGAACAGATGGGATGTGTAATGTTTTGTCTGGGTCTTTGGGGAGAAAAGAGCTTCGTTTTTTGATAAATTAGTGCAACTTTTTTCTTCAGCTCTGAGTACATTTAATATTTATTTAAAAAAAAAAAAAAAAACTAGGCATACTAGCCTCCAATGCAGTATATTTATTAAAACCATATGAGTAGGATATTCAAGTAGGGAAAAAAACATGCTGTTCAAATGGAATAAAACGTCAATTTATTCTCATTGGCTCCAAGGGTTTTCCTTCATTCTTTATGCTTTTACACTCTTCCTCGTCTGTTGGGAAATCTCTGTTCTTTCAGAGGCAAACCTTCAGGATCCACCTCATTCATCTGTAATTATAATAGAAGGACATCACTGATCAGTTGCACACTGGGAAATGAAGCTGCGGATGTTTTCCAGTAAGAAAGAGAAACAGTCGTGCTCTTACTATGTGCATCGGTGAAAGCCGCTCTATTGGAGAGTCTGCAGGAATGGACAGTTCGTCACCAGCATCCATCATCTGATGGAGACAGATCATTTTTTACTTGATGTTAGGACTCACACGTCTCGGTACTTTGAGTATTTTCAGTTTTTCATGTCACCCAATTTTACAACACTCCCCAGTTACCAAAATGGAAATGCAATGGGATAGACGAACACCTAAAAAATCTAACAGACCAAGTGAGAACAAGAGGGTAACCTCACCCTAAATGTTGCCTCCACTTCACCAACGCTTCTCTTTCCACCAGGAAGCCAACCGTATGACCAGTGCTGGCAAAGACTAACCTCCAACACACACACTAGCATTACCAACTGGACCAGCAACCTTCCGTTCCACTCCATGCTAAAACTGAAACAAAGGCATTTGACATAGGCAACATTGCACTGTCATATAATAAATATTCATTTAAAGGATGTTTTGGTGGATTATTTAGTTAGTAAGTTAGTTAGTTATATAATTATTCAGATTCTTACAATAGAAAACATGCAATGCTAAATTATTTGGTTCTATAAATAAAACAAAATAATGAAGTCACACATTAAATTAAATTAATTTGTTGCCTGTCTAAGGAAAAACTACTAAATGTACAACGCGATTGCATTCATCCATATTTTTTAACAATTTATGCAACAGAAACCATTTAAAGAAATTCTAACATTTCTCTAAGCAATGCAAATGACTGTTTGATTAAAAAGAAATGTAAGTTTATTTGCAGTGGATAAAGGTTGTTGTATTTTTTCATAAAAATAATGGTTCGGATTTAGAGTCACTTAAATGCTTTGTGCTGTAAGTTTTAAATCTAAATCAGTACATTGATCACAATCTGTCTAGACATTCTTAAAACAATATGCAATTTTGAGAATGAAGAATTTCTTACCTTCTGGGGTCAGTAAATTTGTTAACTTTGCTCAAGATGAAGTGTGCTGTTCTTGGGTCTCTTTTATACTGTCCTTCTAAAATGAGTAGTAATGCTCTTTTGTGATCAGGAGACTTGCGAACACAGGTGCAGTTTTCTCTCTAATGCATGCCCTAATGCACACCTGGGGATGGATTTCTAAGACCAGGGGACCCAGCTAATGGACCTGGTTAAACCCTGAGATGAATTAAATAATGTGTTTAAATGGTTTAAACAGCCACGTCAACACACAGGGGAACAGATGAACTATGAAAGGCCAAAAGACGTAATGGATTTGTCAAACAAAGTCTGAGTCATCAGACTGCCAATCACGTATTTGCTGGATTCTGGTTTTTAATAGACCTACATATAATAATATCTCATAACTAACTGTTATTTAGTTATGATATTTATCTGAAAGTTAGTGGCAACCAACAAACCAAAAAAGCAGGGCAGTCTCTTCTAATGTAGGCTTAACTGTATTTTTCATTGTTATTTTTTAAGGAATGAACACTTAAATTTAAAGGTTTGGGTTTAGTAGGAGTGGTTTTTTGAAAGTAGTATCTTACGCTTACCAAAGCTGCATTTATTTGAGGATACATGCAGTAAAAGCAGCACTGTGATTTTAAAGTAGCTTAACTGTTTTCAAATTGATTTTAAAATGTGCATTTATTCTTGTGATGGCAAAGCGGAAATTTCAGCAGTCATTAGCCTACTTCAGTTTTTAGTGGGCTTTTACAGAATGGAACAACATTGTGTTTAACCATTCAGATTTGAAGAAACAGTTTACAGTTTTTGTGAAGTTTAGGCTAACAATCAGCGTTTGGTTCTTGTATCAGTGTCAGTCATCTGTCATTTCCTCTGAATTTTAGCCATTACTCATAGGTAAGGGTAGGTTTATGTGTAGAGAAATGGTCAAGATTATATTTTTTGCATTAAATGTTTTTCTAGCATCAACAAAATATGTTGACCTAGGGACATATAGTAGATGGCAAAATCAGGACGTGCTTGATATAATCCTACAGAAATCATTCTAAGGTGCTAATTTAATAAATTGCCTAGTTGTGCGACTTAATGTTTTTTTGTGGAAAATGTGATATATTTTTCAGAATTATTTGATGAATAGACAGTTCAAAAGGATTTATTTAAGCAAAAATAATTCCGTACAATTTAGTATTTATTATTTAAGTGTTTTATAATAATTGATTATGTATATCATTTGAATATTTATAGTCATCGACCTATTTTGTGAGAAGCTCGACCGTAAGAAAATTACCCTTATTTTGAACAGAGGACTTTTATGCTAAACTACGACACTTCCGGGGCGTTTAAGGAAAGTCCCGCGAGCTCAAGCTCCAAAACATGTCAAGGTGTGCACGTGATCGTCATTATTCCGCGTTTATTGATCAAGCAGTCGCATAACTGCTAGAATCCGACAGGTCATTTACAGACTGGTATCTGCATGAACATATTTCACATAATTCTGTATAATTTCTACGATGCATAGCGTTCGATAGGCACGTTTCAGGAATCTATAGTGACATGTGACCTGCGCTGCTCCCTTCCAGCTTTTACAGTATAATGAGACATGAATATGGATTTTTTAAAAAGACCTTCTATCCCTGAAGACGCGGTCCAGTATCAGCTTTTTTTGGTTCGTCCTGACCCATCAGACAAAGAAGCCAATGAAAGATCCCTCCAGGAGGTCCTGCAAAACATCCTCTCTGAGATCGCCCCTCTTCTGGTGCAGTTCATCTGGCAACATCAAGCCTTCAATCTAAGATACCACCCTGAGAAAGGTATGCATATGTATATCAGTTTTGCAGTTCTATTGAGTGTGCGTATGACTTAAGTTGCTTCTTACATCTTGTACACTCCTCAGGAGATGTGCCTGCGCACCTGGGCGGTGTTACTCAGTACGGTGATAATGTGGAGGACGAATGGCTCATCGTTTACCTGCTCAAACACATCACAAACACTTTTAGTGAAGTAGCTGCTGTTGTCTACGATAACGACGGGCAGTTTCTTCTGATTGAAGCAGCCGAACACCTGCCAAAGTGGCTGGACCCTGACAGCAGTGAAAACAGGGTAAGTACTGGACATTGGTAATACCATGATATTATCATGCAGCAATACCATGACACTCCTTTAATTATAAGTATTGTAATCTTTTCAAAACGGCATATTTCTGATTTGTCTTATGTATTTCGCTGTGATGTGTAAGCGTTAGTTGAACTTGAATAACATCCAATTTTGGAGTCGCTTCTTTTAAATATGTTTATGGACAAAATTAACTGAAAGCCTTATGCTGTGGAAAAAAACTGTATCACTATATTATTAAGTGAAATGGTCATTGCTCTGTCGCTGTCATTAAGCAATTTTATTGACTCCTCTACGTTTTTTAAATAGGAAGATATTATATTACACTTTATTCACAATTTTGAATTCCACCTCTTTTTCTCAGGTGTTCCTGTACCGGGGAGAGCTTCATATATTACCCAACCGCACACGTTCTGGAGAGGTTGGCTGGCCCAGGGACTCAGTGCCTGCTGTGGGCCAGGCTCTAGAAGTGCTGCGTTCACACACTGAGAGCTGTTTAGCCAAACAGCCCATACGCTCCGCGCTAGCCAGGAGGCTGGATGGGTGAAAGTGATGATATTATTTCTGTTTAAGGTCTGCAGGTTTGTTTCAGGTTGTACTTATCATTTGTTATATGTGTGCAGGTATCCAGATAAAATCCAGCAGAATTTCCATCGCGCTCACTGTTATGTGCCAGCGGGAATTGCTGTGGTGTTGTCTAGGAGGCCTGACCTTATAGCCCCTGCCGTGTCTGCTTTCTATCTGCGTGACCCTGTTGACCTCCAGGCCTGTCGAACTTTCCACACGTTTCCTTCTGACACTAGAGTTATGACATCAGTAAGAAACAGTCTATTCCGTACCAAAAAAAAATGCAGACATTAAAGATGTAGTTTTTGTAAACTCCTCAAGTAACTGAAATTGTTCCCTTCCCCCTTGTAGGTAAAGTTTACTCGCTGCTTGTATGCACAGCTGCAACAACAGAGTTTTGTTCCAGATCGGCGGAGTGGTTTCACACTTCCCGCCCGCTCTCATCCCCAATACAGAGCTCATGAGCTGGGAATGAAATTGGTGAGTTATCTTGTTCTCCAGTCTTGTATGGAGAAAGCTGACTATTAAGATGTAGAGATGAACATCTGTTTCTCCAAGTATTTTATCGGTGTTTTTTTTTTTTTAAATATGCTCAGAAAGGTTATTTTTCATATAAATCACTGTAACAATACTGCAATATTTTCTGTTCGGGTCTAAGGCACATGGCTTTGAAATCCTTTGCTCCAAGAGTGGACAGTCTTCATCAGAGAAAGAGGCTTCAGTCAGCAGCAACCCGCTATGGAGAGGCTTTTTAGGTAGCCTCAAAAAGAATGGATACTTTAAGGTGGGAAAGAGTTTTTGTGTTCGCAATACTCAAATAAAGCATTTTTAGCCAGAGAGAGACGATTTAATAATAAAAGACATTTGCTTCGTTTTGTGAGTGTGTGGATGTGTTTTTGCTCATGCGTTTATGTATTTTTGTAAACCCAGAGTGAACTAGAAGGATCCATTCGATACAAAGATCTAATGACATCAGCAGAGAGTTTCTTCAGACAGTGCATAACCAGCACTCACCGGTGAGAGTGACTTTTTTCTTTATTTTACTTTATATGTGTGTAAATGTACTGTAATGGTACTTTTTATAAAAGAAACGCAACGTTGTCGAGCATAAATCACTTTTCAACAGTAGTGTGTCTCATGCTACTTTTTTTCAAGCCCTGACATCCAGAATCCTGGTCAAGAGGTGTTGAAAGTCTTGGAGGAAGCCTCCTACAGTTTGGAAGAGCTAAGAAATCAAGAAACGCATCTACCAGCAGAGGACAGTATGGACCATTCAGTCTCTTATTGTTTTCTCAGTGCGATGCACATATTGATCTTACGTAATTATATAACTGCTTTTGTTGAAAGTAAATGTAGACTGAATTGAGCACAAAAATGGTTTCTGTCTTCTTGGAATCAATAGTGTTGTTGTCTTCTAAATCGCCCCCTGTAGGTGATGCGTGGTTAGACATCTCACCTCAGGAGCTAGAGAGGCTGCTTGAGGAGAGAGGAGGTCGAGGGGTGAGCGATGCCACACGCAAGACTGATGAGGAGCTGCCGGAGGAAGAAGCTGGCTACAGTCTCATAGCTGTAACGAAAGGCATGAAGAACTTCATCAATGCCGTGTCTTCTCATGAAGGAGCTGAAATACCCAGGTAATGATACTCCATTTAAATTGTCATCACTTCAGTTATTAACCACAGTGAGATATATATATATATATATATATATATATATATATAAATTCAAAATTGCGTTTCAGATCTTTTCTAGCTGAGCCCTTCAGTTTTGATCCAGATGCAGTAACCAGTGCACTTGATAGACTGCTAGGTGAGTTTGATTTTCAGAGACAATCAATCCCACTATTAGGAAAAAAAAATGTTGCAAAAAAAGTGCATCTCAATAGATTAGAATGTTGTGAAAAAGTTCATTTTCTTTCAGTAATTCAACTAAAATTGTGAGATTTGACAAGACCCACACAATTTGCCGTAAGTGCTTTAAGAAGCTTCCCCAAGTGACAGGTGACACAACCAACATGCAGATGCATATCCTATGGCACCATCCAGAAATCAATTTAGCTGCAGCACAGAAAACAACCCAGCAGCAGCCTACACTACCTAGTTTCTTCCAAGCAAAATTTCCAGCGAATTCAGATCGAACACAGAAAATTACAAATCAAATTGCAATTTTTATGGCACTGGATATGCGACCATTTTTGTTTGTCGATAACGAGGGGTTCAATATTTACTCCGTGTGCCCGAACCCCGTTATCTATTACCAAGCCGGGCGCATTTCTCGCAAAATGTGCTACCAAAACTTCAAGAGAAAACAAAGGCTAAAGTGGAGGAAGGGTTGAGTACTGCTGAATCCATCACAATCACCACAGACAGCTAGGTGACCATAACCGCACACTATATTACGGGCAATTGGCAAATAGCAAACCACGTCCTCCAAACACGCCCGATGTATGAGAGCCATACAAGCGTCCATTTATCGGGAGTACTTAAAGAGGCTGTGATAGATTGGAAGATCAGCAGATCAAACGTCCCCGTTCCCGTTAGGTTTGGGCGATGTCGACCAATTTGGCATCGTACGATGTCTAATGTGAAACATCGCGATGGACGATGACATCGTCGTCGCTGTAGCCGGCGGGTTAGTTGTAACTAAAACACAAAGCCCCGCCCCACGACTGACAAAACAGTGTTTGCGCGAGCAGGTGAGAGAGGATTGAGCGCAGGAGTGATTGTGCACGATTGCTTGACTTGCGCGCGGATGACACATCAAGCACGCGCGAGGGTTTGATATAAGCTCACGACCCCGTTTCTACGCATGTACATCTGTTTTCCTCTCGCAGAAATCATTTACCGCGCTCGCCAGAATCAGTGGTGCGCTCGCTTATTAATGGCATAGATTTGCCGCCATAGATTAAGTGTGTTTTTCGCGAGCTGGTTGCTG
>JAUCMU010000033.1:6244516-6260443 GCA_032275025.1 Enteromius treurensis | reverse complement strand
GTGCGCTCGCTTATTAATGGCATAGATTTGCCGCCATAGATTAAGTGTGTTTTTCGCGAGCTGGTTGCTGCTGCTGCTGCTGCTGCGGCGGGGCGGAGCATGCAACCAAAAAAAATTGTGTTACGAACCGAATCGTGGGTTTGTTGGTGTATCGTTACAGCCCTATAGTGCACACAGACTGAAGTAGTTTAAGTTTTAAGTTATTTTAATTGTGATCATTTAGGCTCACATTTTACAAATCTCAACAAATGAGAATACTTCAAACTAACTTTTCCACAACATTCTAATTTGAGATGCGCCTGTGTGTGTATGTGTGTATGTATTTATATGGTATGTATGTATGTCTGTGTTTATATATATATTTATATATGCAAATATGCAATATGCAAATGCAAAATATATTTGTTGACTGCTAATGTGCACTACTCAAAAAGCACTAATCATTTGCACTTCCTGTTTTATAGGAAGTAAGGATGATGAGTTAGACTCTGATGACTTGGAAGAGGAGGAGGATGATGATGAAGCCAATGATGATGTTGATAATGATGAAGAAGTGCAGAATGGGGAGTCTCAGGAGCAGGCAGGTGCCGAGGCGCTGGACAATCTGAGGAAATACATGGATGAAATGGACCAGGAACTGCAAAGCACAAATATTGGCAAAAGCTTTACACAGAATAAGAGAGTGAGTCTCCACAGATGTTGTTTATCCTGTGCACGTAACCTTGTGGACACTTTTATTGATTTATTTATTTTTCCATTTCCTTTTAGGCCAGTAATCAAGCAGCTGCATCTAAAAGCTCATCAGCCACCTCAAGGTCAGATCTGGTTGAGGAAGAAATCCAGCCGCTTGATGTGGATCTCAACCTGGTTTCAAATTTACTGGAGTCTCTCGCGTCTCAGGCCGGCCTTGCTGGGCCTGCTTCTAACCTACTGCAGAGTCTAGGCATCCACATCCCACCTGACGCAGATCAGTCCTGATACGTCTAAAGTGGAAAAATCTCACAGAGACTTATCACGCACTAAGCACTCACTCAGTGTTCCTTCACCTGCACATCAGCTGTTTCTCTATCAGGTGGCTATGTTTATGGTCTTCTGCTCCACACCCAGTATTGAACTGTGAATTATTACACCCTAACATTGGCATTTCCTTCAACACCAAGCACTTCCTTGCTAACTGGGAATTTATTCTCTAAGATCCTGTTGTTCTCCATTAAATGTCACAGTATGATGTCTTTTTGAATAAAGATAATATTTTCGAATTTCTTGTAAATTACGATTACATAATTCGAGATTTATCAAACCGAGAAGTATGCACTGCAACAGAAACGTTGTAAGTTATCTATCATAGAAAAGGAATGGCGATATTTCACTGTGCTTATCTGCACTGACACTACTGATAAACTAAACAAATTGCATGCTCGTGTAACATTAACCAAGTCTCTACAGATAAATCAATCATGCCTGATTAGAAGCAAAGACCTCAGAGCTCTAATGCTGAACTTTTTTAACCTCATAATTCTCGCTTGGGCAGACTTTGGCCTACACTGTTAACAATTCAAATGTGTAGTAGATGTGATCTATCTGCGTTGTGATAATTATACAAAATATGACAAGAAAAACATAACACTGGTTTAGGTAGGAGAAAACCTCATCCATAAGTTTTATTTGCTCCAAACATTAACAATAATACTGTATATTAGGAGTTAAATAAATACATGAGTCACAGGTTTTCTATTTAAATAATGTATTACTACTATAATAGTAGTAGTAGTTTATAAATCTTTTTAGCTTATAGTTTATATTTCAAGAAACTATGCAGTGAAGGGCTTCAATGGTTTGAGTTTGTAAGGGGAATGGTGTACTTGGGTGAATCTCACCAAGCTTGGAAAGAACATGCTTAGATCATATTTCACCCTCAAAATATAAAAAAACATATATTAAACATGAAGGTTTTTTATGGCCTTTAAGGTTAATTACTTTTACATTTTGTAGTTATGACAATTAAGCGCATTAATGGTGTTCTTATTACTGTAATGCATCCGGAAGTTTGTCATTTTCATGACTTCTTAAAAATAAAAGCATAAGTTAAACAGTGCATCCAAAAAGCTACAACCATAACTTCATTTTTGCATTTCAGTAATTAGAATGAGGAGTTTGCGTTACAAAATTGTGGTTTATTTATAAAGCGCATCATGAAAATCACAAAAAAAAATCTCAAAACTTCCAGCTAAAACATAAAAATAATAATATAGTCTGTACAAAAAAAAAAAAACCTGTACCTTAATAATTTAAATTCCAGAACTTAGTATCAGCTCCTTCATGAAAACACCCCATTTGTAGGATGTGTGTCGTGGTTGTGTCATAGTTTCAGTGCAAGCTTAGAAAGGAGTAGCACATCAGTGCTTACTGGTAGCGTCACCACATTAATTAATTTTAATTATCTTTACATGAGGTTGTCATGCCTATAAATTTGGTTTTAATACTGTAATAATCAATCAGGTATTTGATTGGTTACACAAACGTTTCCTCTTCAGAATGATCTACACTCTGACTGGTCTGTATGTCCTATAGCACACTGAACAGGGGCAGAACCAGCACTCTGGTCGCATGCAGCACAGCTGCTGGGAGAGCAGAAAAATACAGTGCCGTTACATCCACAAAGAGAAGCTGGACAGCACCCAGCAGTAACATCCCGAGCATGTATCCCAGAAACAGCAAACTGTGCCAGTTGCCAAGCATCAGTGCCTTTGGTCCATCAGGGTGTAAAACACACAGGAACCCTAACAAGAGTGCACGCGTCACTGTCAGAGTGTAGTAAAGGTCAAAGGTTGTGGAATGGCCTCGCTCCGTTTGGGAGACTTTGGCTAGCCAGGCAAGAGAGAGGCTGTGGAGGACAAGGCTAAGGGGGGAGTAGACGTACTCCAGCGATTCTATCACATGAAGTCCTTTACATGCTGAAAAGAGAAATTAAATGTGATTAGTCACTTAATAAACGACCTGTTCCTCTTCACAGAACCTTGCATAAACATTAGCCAAAGTTCAGAGGATGTAAGCTGGATAAAGTTGGTGCTCAAAATGGCTCAGTAGGTTCATGTGTTATCATTACAAAAAAAAGTTTTACTTTTGAAACCCGACACACCAAAATGAACCTGAACGGTGTACCTGTGACGGTGACTGAAGCGACAGTGAGCACAGTCAAAAGGGAGGAGACGTGGATGGAGCCTGGCATATTCAGTGCAAACAGGTGACCCAAGCTCAGACTGACCATTGGGAGGAAGCGGGTGATTAGCGGGTACAGGCCAGAGTGGGAACAGGCTTCAGCCCATATGGCTAAAATGCATTGGACGCTCCCACAGACCGCCGGCACAAACAAACGCTCGCCCAGCCTCAGCGAAAAAGGCTTTAGGTGGATCAGACCCACGCTGTGCAAAGCTAGCAGTGCCAGGAGATTTAAAAGCACCTGAAGGGAAGGAAACAAAAGCAAGAGGAAGTTTTAACAAGGCTAAAACAGGAGATTAAAATGTGATACACAGTGCCATAAATGCAAACAAGGGTATATATTGCTGACTTTTCATTGTGTACCTAAGAAAACCACTTTCAAGGCATAATAAACATAGATGATAACGTGACATTTAAGCAGTAAAAGCTGAATCGCACTACCAAACAATAACATTTGACCATTTTTAGAATTATTATTCAGGCTACATTTAATACACTGAATTTCTGTCAGACTGCAAATCTATTGAACTGCAAAAAAGTTCTTAAAAACTGTTAAACAATTACGTTCTATTATATATACAGTATACAATCTCAAGTTTTTAAAATGGTGCAACATTATAATGCAAAATTGGTACAATTCTGGGCTGTATTTAGGTCAATAATCAAACAAATTTTGACACTGATCATGTGACTCTTTATGGAGAAGGTCACGAGCTCAAGGCACTCTTTGGAACAAGTATAATTTGTGGAGTTAATGCAGCTCACATGCTAAAGCAAAAAAGGAACAAACTAAATGCTAAGGCATTCTGTGCTTTTATTTAATCGATACTTCTGCTAGTAGTCTCAGTCTTTGACCCCATTGTAGATACATGTATTTTTTTTATTTGTCTACTGCTGACATATCGTCTGCATTTTTAAAATATAGCCCAGCCATAACATTCAAACGCAAACAGTAAAAGGACTCCAACAGTTTATAGCACTAGTCAAATAACTACATGCTGCACACCTAATGATTCATCGGAGATCTGCCCTGTGCTTTACACCCTACAAATAATCTTTTGTACACACTGAGAGATGTGTAATACTGATGATGCGGTTTATGCAAAATACTTTAAATAATGGTTCAATTGACATGATCCTGACATAAAACATCTTGACATCTCATGTTTGAATGGACATTTTTCACTGAATAACAGCTTGGTTGAAAGAAATCCACTGTGTCACTTTTTTTTCAATATTTAATATTTTTAATTTAAGAAAGTGAGATGCTTTGAAAGTATTTATTTATTTATAGCATTATTTGGGCATCATCATTTATATTCTGAATCAAAATGTTTGCTTTTTTAATTGTGCTAAAGTTTTAGACACTTTGTGGTGCCTTTAATATGTCTATACAGTTTATTATTATTTTAGCATATCACATTTTTAATTAGTTGAAAGTTGAAATTAAAAAGGTTTTCTTGATTTATTGTTGTGTTTATGGTTTTAGTTTTTATAATAACCCTTTTTAATTTTAAACTGGCCAGAGCTTTCTGTGCTGAGAAAGCCAGAAAAATCATCTGATCATTAGTCATGTAAAGCAACTTTAAAATCTTACGTACCTGTATGAATGCAAGTGGCACTGTATAAGGATAGTGGTACTGGGGAATGAAGATCCTGCTTACGAAACTGCGTAGATTATCTGCCAGGGCATACACAATCACAGCCACCAGGGCCGCGATGCACAGCAGAAGCGGCACCAGAGGTTTACACACTTCG
The DNA here is from genome assembly GCA_032275025.1 of Enteromius treurensis. Classification (NCBI taxonomy): domain Eukaryota; kingdom Metazoa; phylum Chordata; class Actinopteri; order Cypriniformes; family Cyprinidae; genus Enteromius; species Enteromius treurensis. The sequence continues at coordinate 6,255,466 of JAUCMU010000033.1, read as the reverse complement.
TACACACAGGCTCTCAGAGCATGTGGCGTATGCATCTGCCACCATGCTGAACTGAAACACACATAGACAGAAAGTACATTGATTAAGCCTTAATAGACCTTAATAGATTTACCCCTAAATCTAAGAATAACAATTTAAAGATACTGAGGCAGAAAAATGGTATAATCTCACAAGCGCTAAAAATATAAATGTTAATGGTATTTTATGGCTGCTATTCACAGCACATTAACAAGCAAGTATTCACAGATTTTAACCAGGCTTTGTGCTCAATTAAAGCTGTCAGTCAAAAATTAATTTGTTCTTACCATCTGGACACCAGATTTTGCCAGGGGTCCATTCTAGCGGTCCACCCACCCCAGGATGAGTAGAATATTATTAATATTTTGACCCTTCTAGAGCATTAGGGTTTGGAGGACGGACATAAAACTACCTGTACACGAACACAAGCAAAAAAACAAACAAAAAACTAAAACACAAATAAATTCACCATCACTTTTAGAAACAAAAGTCTTCTAATATAGATTTTATAAAACTTTTAATATATCAACAGCTTGATATATGTGACCCTGGACCACAAAACCAATCATAAGTAGCACAGGTATGGTTTTAGAAATAGCCAGGTATGGGGGGAAATGATAGATTTTTCAAATAGTTGTTTCTTAACCAACAATTATCCCAACAAACTAGGTGATGCATAAATCTTAATTTAAAAAATGACTGGTTTTGAGGTTCAGGGTCAAATATTGGCACATATCATGAAATATATATGCTGACTATGTTTTGTCCAGTGATTCAAATTAATATTGTATATGTAAAACACAAAGTCCAACATTTTTGTTTCCGTTTTAACTTGTAGAAAACATGAAAAAAAACAATAAAAGAATTTAACATTTTAATTTTCTAATTATAATAATATTAGCCTCCTAAAATAAGAAAGTAAAATTATAATTTAGTGAAATATATAAGTTAAAAAAATACCTAAACAAATAATAAAACAGACAGAACAGCATACAGAAAAGAAAAATAAGACCAACTCACATCTCCTGGTCATCATGAGATCTTGTTTTTCCGTTATGTATTTTCATCACGGATTGACTGAAAAACTTGCTGTCATGAGAGACCGAGCACAACTGGACTTTGATCTTATCTCCCTCTGAGAGGACCAAAAAAAAAAAAAGATTATAACTAACTAACGTTACCGTCAACGAGAGGTTTTCTTCCACCCGTGTGTCTAGGGCCGTTCAAATTCGTTTTTCTCCTGGATTTAGTCCTTCCATTACCTCTCGTTCGAGTGCTTTGAGGTGAATGAGAGCATATCTGCGACAGACTCGGGGCAGAGGACAAGCGGAGTTAATAATTGAATACGTCACCTTGCAGCATGAACACGCATCACGTTGCTCGGTAAATATTTTCTTACAGCCTGCGCATTTACGTTGTGCACCACATCCACACACACACACACACACACACACACACACACACATTAAGAGTTTGTATTGTAAAATATACTGATAAGCAATAGAAGACAGAATACATAAAAAATTCTGCGGAGCCTCCAATTATATAGATTTATTGATGCTTATTAAATTAAGACGATTAACTTGTCATTTCTTTATTGGATATATAATAATGCGGTGTCCTGATAAAACAGACAAAAGAAGGGTATATTTGTCTAACAAAAATGTTCCATCTGATGCCATCTGTATATGACACCCCCTCACTCAAGTGATTAAACTTGAGTGACTCACCTTAACCATCACAGGATTACGATCTGTTTGGGGTAATTTAAAGTATAGGGATCATTGTATGTTATGCTTGAAAGTAAATATGGCTTCTAATTAGATAAAATGAATACAATACAACAGACAGGCCCATGATTAATTACTAATAACATAACAAACATTTCTTTCTTAATATATGTGCACACATGAGAGTATTTCTATGGCTAGCAGCTGGATCCACAGAATCAATGTATTGAGGGCAAACAAGCACATTACGTCCATGACAGGTGGGTGAGAAAAATAGAACAGACAGTCAATGCACTATCACCATGGCAACCTAGCATTTATTAATCAGGTCAAATATCAGTAAGCACATACCGATATGGTGACATCATAGTACTGTGGAATTGTAGTAAGACATTCCTCCCAAACCATTACTCACCCTTATGCAACTCCAGTTTATATCTGGGATAGCTCATGGGCTTGATCTTTGAGAAATCATTATAATATTCAGATTCTTAGAAAAATATTAAGCATCACTGTTGATAATAATAACAGCTTCTTAAGCATTAAATCAGCATAGAATGATTTCTAAAGGATCATGTGACACTGAATTTTAAAGTAATGGCGGCTGAAAATTTTATTTATTCAAATATATTAATAGAGAAAACAATTTGTTATAAAATGTCACAATTTTACTGTTTTCACTACATTTTTGATTAAATAAATGCATACTTGGGGATGAAAACTTATCATAATTATTCCAATAGTGTGTTCCTATAGTGTATTAAAGAATATTTACCCCAGAAACAAATGATTAAGGTACATGATAAATAAACTATTTGAATTATATAAAAAAATATCTATTTTATTCATTTTACTTTCATTCAAAAGTGTCTGCGTGTGACACTCTGACCTGTCATGGCCAGCTCCCCCCCCTGCCCATGTAGAGCACTTCACTTTCCTGCATTACCCCGGCAACCCACTAAAATAAGGACATGACAAAGAGGGAGGGAAAGAGTAGAATGGAAGGGAGGAAAGCAGTTGTTTTCACACAGTGACATGCAGAGAACGATTTACCAACCACAAGGATGTAAAATTCTACATACATTCTGGTTCTTTTGGTCGATTTTGCATGTATTGGAGAGCAGAGGAACGCTGTAGGGAGTGTGTATTTTGCATGGTGATGGTTTGAGTGTGTATCAGGATGGTTGTGTTCTCTCTCTTACCTTTTGGCCCATAGAAGAGAGAAAGAGAGCTTCGGTCCCGAATGACTCCCATCCAAAACCATGGGCATTGTGGTGTCCAGGTGAGTACATCTCATAACATTACTATTATTTTCTTTCTGATATTATTATTTGTTCTCAACAAAACAAAGCAGACACTGACAAAGAATAGTGAAAATACCTCACCTGATATGCTTCTAAAGTGCATCACTTGTCCTCTGGTGGTTGATAGGATCTGTGTATAACTGTTGATTTCATTAGCTACTATACAGAGTGTTTAGACATCAATTTCTTGAATTCTTCCACCTCCCCCTCCCCCTCTCCTCACAGAGCTGATAAATGTAGTTTGGTTCGCTCTACTGTCTCAAGGGGCTCTCTGCAGGTTCAGAACAGCGCCCCCTGCAGGGAGATGAATGGAACACTCAAACTTTCTCAAATTAACGTCATTGATTCTCAGAACAACACTGAAGGTAATAATTATGAATAAAGACGCTGCATAATTAATCACTGCTTGTGTGTATATTAACGAAATGCATTTGTTTAAAAGCTGTGAGACTGGCTGAAATATCCAATGTTGGCTCATATAAACCGTTTCGAAAATAAAAATAATTTTCTAAAAATAAATAAAAAAATTTGATTATTGTACGTTAATTGAAATGTTCAAATTATTTTGTGTGTGTGTTTCCTATTGTTTTTGTGTGAAAGAGCTTCTGATTCCTGCACTTCCCGAAAAGGCATATATAGAAAGAGGTTATGTTACCCCACAGCAGGTATACAACCTCCTGAATGCTGAAGCGGGCCAACCTTCACTGCATGATCCCTATTATATACTGATACTGGACTGCCGCTCTGCTGAGAGGTAACAGTGATACACATAAATACATAGATGTGTAACTTTCAGTGAAAGGATCATGAATGGGTCTGGCTGTAACTGTGTTAAACTGTGTGTGTTTATACAATGTGCAGATATAAGCAGATTCACCTGGTCACAGCCCGTGCCAGTGTGACAGTAATGCATCCAGAACTGGGCTGTTTGATAAGCTGTGTTCAGCTGCAGGAGTTTTCTGTAATACTGCTATATGCCGAAGAAGGCCAAAGTCCAGGTATAATATTTTTCTATGTTTATAAATAAAATAAAATCTAATCAAACTGATTAAAATATTATAAATTTATAATTTTGTGCTGACAATACATTGTATAGCCTAAATTATGTTATACATTTATAAATGAACATAAATGTACTATTAATGAATATAATTTATGTTAAATATATGCCAATAAGTTTAATAATAATATAAAAAGTTATTGTTATTATTAAGGTTATACATTATATTCATCATAATACCTTAGTATGAACTGATATATACTATTATTTTTATTAGAATTATTATGATTATTATTTTAAATGTGTTATATAAATTATGTGACATTATACCTTTATAATTGAATATACTTTATAAAGAAGATAATGTTGAGTAAATGACAAGTTTAATAGGTAACCCTTTGTTTGGATAGATATTTTACTAACTTTGCGAGCATCAGTTAATAATAATAATAAAAATAATAATTAAACAAGTTATGGTTATTTTTTAATATTATAAATTATTTTTATAGATACTACTGTTGTATTCGTTGATAAATATATATATATATATATATATATATAAATATAAATATATATATATGATTTATAAAAAATATTTACCTATTATTATTATTATTATTATGTTACCTGGGCACTTTTATTAGATTTTAATAATAATATTAACAATAATTTGTGTAAAACAATGAAAATGATATATTAAAATAATGTAATAAAAATACAATCAAGTACAAATATATATTTTTATGTAATGTGGCTTTGCACTCTAGTTGGCAGTCAGGAGGCCCGTGCAGACTCTCCTACTCTCCAGCACTGTTTCTTCCAGCTGAGTGCTTTGGGAATGGACCCTGTACTCCTCCAGGGGGGCTATTCTGCTTTTCACTCTCTCTACCCCTTTCTGTGTACCCCTCGCATGGTACTGCTAGAGACAGAGCGTCGCTCCCTCACCATCTATCCCTCTGAAATCCTGGAGGGGGCACTATACCAGGGCTCTGCCTCGCAGGCACATGACTACCGTATCATCAAAAACCTCCACATCACACATGTGGTCAATGCCACAGCTGAAATCTCAGATGCTTTCCCAAGTGTTTTACGTTATCTTCGGCTACGTCTTAGTGATGACGCACAGCAGGATCTTCGGCAGGCCCTTCCAGAAGCTTCTCAGTTCATTGCTGAGGCTTTACGGGGAGCACCTGGAGCACCAGGCGGCCGGGTGTTGGTGCACTGCAGCCTTGGACGGAGTCGTAGCTCGGTGCTGACATTAGGATTCCTGATGGAGCATCGCTGTTGGTCTTTGCTACATGCTTTTCGTTGGCTGAAGGAAAGACGAGCTTGCACTGCCCCGAATGCTGGGTTTCTTCAGCAGCTCTCTGACTATGAAGAATTGCTGTTTGGTCAGCGGCTCACCTCATTGGATGACATCCGTCTCTGAGAAATACTGAATGAAATACACTGACATGAAATGAAGGAAACCGCTTTTATTAGTTTGATTTAGTTTATCTTGGTTAAAATAATAAGAATTCAACAGACTGAAGAAAAACTTTGTTTGTCATATGATGGCTTAAACATAAACATCCATTAATCTAACAAAAATAGAATTCTGTGGATGGCCTTACTCACAAAAAAGAAAAATAGAATGTATTAGAGAATATTAGTGAATACATTTAATACATCATAAACCAAAGTAAGACAAATATCATGCATATTTTATATGTGCTCAGACTAGCAAAATGAACATTCATTACTGTTTAAACAGGTACAAAACAGTGAACGATAATTACAGTATTTTTCATAATTTTTTATCTTTCCTTTTATTTTTTATTTTAGGATGTGGTGGCCTGAGGGATTAAACGTGAAAACGTTTATTTGTGTGCAGTTTAGGTTTAGTTTGTAATGATGTTAAGGTTTTGTTTTTAAGATTCTTCCAATATAGGAAAGAGATTAATTGACCGAAAAGGCAATAAAGTCAGTAAAATAACAAGTTTGAATCACTGGAGTAAATAGAAACAGCACAGAACATACACAGCTGCAGACTGCAGTGTTTGACCCTTTTCTACCCTTAATGATTTACTTTGAGGACTGGGATGAAGAAAAAGTTTGGAATCAGTTTTACAGGAATGTGCCAGATTTATTATAGTAGTAAAGATGTTTGTATTATGAGAAATCATATTTGCTTTTTTTTTTTATTACTAATAATAACACTGAAGACAAAAGGCTAAAGACAAAGTCTCAAGTGATTGTGCTAAAACATGTTATAACATGCTACATGTTTTAAATAAGCATTTCAAATAATACTGAAAATTTTCTTTAAATTATTTTTTAAATGCTCTATAGTTTTACTTCAGTTAAATAAAGTGCAATATACTGTCTTTATAACACAAATGAGTGCCATTGTGTTTCTGTTGTGCTAGAGTGTCACAAACATGCAAACATTCCTCAGGCTGACAAACGTTTGCCGCTTTTATAGCTCAGTGTTAATTTATAAAGCAAAGGTTGCGTTCAGAATTGAAACCAGCAGGAGAAACAAAGACAAATATCAGCTGCCACTTAATTTAAATCCAAAAAGTCTCCAAAAATGTCTGTAAATCAAAATGAGATGAAGCAACGGTGAATGCTGAGTGTTAAAGTGCAGAGTGTTAGAGGAGAAAGAAAGAAAGTTTCACTTCTTTTTTTGCACAAAAAGAAAAAAAACACAGACTTCCCTTTTCAGTGCATATTCATTATCCAGCAGCTATGAAACACAAGGAAATAACATGAGTTCTTTTTAGCCTTGATTTGGCATGTTTTTAAGGAATATCTTACCCAAAAAAAAAAAAAAAAAAAAATCTGAAAATTGTCTTAGGTCATTTGGATAAAGCATTACCCCAGGAGCTTACGTGATACTCTGCAGATACTCTAAGAGTAAAAGAGAAAGTTAATGAGAAAAGTTAATGTGAGTAATCAACAAGCTGAGTTCTCTATCCATAATATTGATTTGGGGTGAACTTTTTCTTTAATTAAGGATTAATAATGGATTATACAAAAATAACTATAGGTTATGTTGGATGTTTTTATTGGAAAATTGTATAAACCTATGCATACTTACAGTAAAATATGTGTGCAAACTGAAAAATTTCACACCCACTGCTGTATCAAGTACCACATCATAAGGATGAGCCCAATGGAATGCGATGTAGGCGCTGTACTATGCGCATGGGCAGTTCCAAAATTCCTGTTTCCATGAGTTTGGGAGAGTGTGTGTGAGACTCTGCACGTAGCGCAGCGGAATGCCCGCCGCCAGATGGTGTGGAGAAGAGCGGTGCAGCCTCTCAAATAAAGTCCGGCTGCACACAAGAAGCATCGTAATCACAGAAGAGTTCTCCATCCACGCTGAGCTCCTCATCAACAGCATCACTAGTGCGACATTGGGATCGATTCACTGTTTGTCTGCGCGGTGACGGTCCGAAAGGTACGAGGATATTTACTTCCTAATCTCTCTGATGAAGATAACTGTTTCGTTTTGGTTTACCGTTAGAATATTTATTGTTACAACGACTTTTTATATCGGTAGTGAAATTGCAATGCAATACATAACAACAATACAAAGATAGCTACTTCACTGGATATCTAAAAAGAGTTGGAAAAACTATTTTGGTTGAGAAAATGTGGTGCACGTGCACGAGTTTATCTTGCACTCATTCTTCACTGTACACAATAACATAGCCACAGTGATACATCGGAGCGTTCAATGACTCAGTCTTTAGGAAAAAAAGAAGTTTCAAGCTCATTAAGCGAGATGTCAGATTTAGGATCTAATATTTCTTATAGCCTAGCATATGGTAAACTTTACGGGGCAGTTTCCCGAACAGGGTTTAAGACTAGTCCTAGATTACAATAAATGTCAAGAGCTGTCTAAACTGTTAAAGGCTTGCACTGAGATATCTTAAATTACATCATTGCCATTGTTTGGTCTTAAAATGCTCACAGACAATGCATTTTTGTTAGACATGTTTCTAAAAATTCTTTAATGTCCTAAATTAGCAAAGGTCTAGTCCTGGCTTAATCTAATTCCTATCCGGGAAACCGGCCCTACAAGTCTTATTTTTGTTGTTGTGGAGAATATATATGTGGGCTAAAGTGAATTTGGAGAAGGCAAACGAACTTAACATTATTTGCAGCATTATATTATGAGAAATACTCTAATGTTGCAAAAATGTTACTACACTGTTTCTTTGCGTACACGCGGAACACGCGGAACTCGTGTTTCATTGACTTGCAGTGAGTAGAGTAATATGTGCTTTATAAAAACGACAGAGTCTCATCTGTCCTTCTGCACAGATTTGGCGTCTGTTATCTGTGAACTTTTAGAAAAGTTTGCAGTTCGGTGAAGTCATCTCGAGTTTCCGAGGGGGGCGGTGCGAGAAGACGTGGCAGTTCCGTGGCTCTTGTACCCAATGAACTGCGGTCGGCTTCCATGCTGGACCCTCACGAGCTCACGCACTCCACTAGGGTCTTTCCTGTAATTGTACAGCAGGCTACTTTTTGAACTGCTGTATGTAATTTTTAAGAAATTAATATATCACTGATGCAACCTAAGTTGGGAATGAAGAACTAGAGTTAGCCACTGCTTGAGGACTGGCAGTGTCAACTCGGATGTAGGATGATATTATGATAATTCATCAAACACACTGCTAATGTTGTTTCAACCTTCCTTAAGATTATATTACATAAGATTAACTGGATAGTGCTAGTGGCATAGAAAGTAATATTAGTGGAAGGGGAAAAAAATAATGATCAACAATATTCTCAAAAAATCAATTAAAGTTTGTCTAGTTTAAATAAAAATAAAAAATCAGTTGCACTTGCATATTGAAAAAAAAAGTTTTTTTTTAAAGATTAGGCTTCTTTTTTAGATTTAAGTTTAAGTTAAGAGATTTTTGTGGGAATATGTTTTGACTCCATTTTTTTCTTGAGTTTTGTAAAGAGTAAAGAAAGTAGAAAATGTTCTAAATATGCTAGATGTTAATTTTTAAAATTATTAGATTAACGACTTCAGTTTTTTCTTAGATCTTTATAATACAGCCAGTTCTCTACATTAAGGCATGCGAGTTCATACAAGATGCCTGCTCGTTCAGACAGGTACCTCCTGCAGAGCACATGAGAATGCACAGCAAAGCAGGTCCTATGAGTTTTGATTTTCTGCCCTTTAGGGCATTACTTTTGCATGTCTCATATGTCAGAAGCTTTTTGCATATCATTATATATCTGCAGGATATTAATCTCAGATATGCATTTAAGATGCAACAGTTACCCAAATAATACAAGTGATAATGATTGTGATCTCTTAGTGTGTTTCAGTAAATTTGTCAGGATATTTGTTTAATGAGGCTTTCTTTTTGACCAGAGGCTTGTCGTAGTTGTCCTTTTCAACAAAAAAATGCAACATGTTTATACATGCTGACAGTAGCACACAAAAGGGATCTTCCCACGGCCCTGGCATAATGCTCTTTGTTTGCCCTCTGGATTCCACCCTTGTGCCAAAACTGTGATCCAGCATCTGTATTTAAATGGGGTTCAGTGTATTTTACAGTGTTATTTGGTTCAGTAATGCATTTTCCTTACTTTGAGAGTTGACTGAGGTATCTGATTGTATTAACACTTCAAAAGGCAGAAAAAAATAATTATGACATCATCAGGAAGATGTTGCATTGTATCGTTTTAGATGCATGACCAATGACACTCGCTTTTTCTCTCAGGATGGCTTTGTGTTGGTTCCTGTTGAGTTTCCTCTTCCATTCTCTGTACGCCCACAATGACTTCTTCACTTCTATAGGTGAGCTGATCTTCTGTTGTATTGTCTTGTAATGTATCCAAATCCATTCCTTATTAAGCTGTACAGCCTGCCAAAATATGAAACTTCCAGGAAGTGATTTTTTTTTGCAAGATATATATATATATATATACAATTGATTCTTTGTATGATACAAACTATCAACTTTGTTTCATAGATTAAAGAAAGTCTGCTGTGTTTTCAGATTTCATGTTTAATATTTTGACTTATAGGTCAGATGACAGACCTACTGTACACAGAGAAGGACCTGGTGACATCACTGAAAGAATACATCAGACAGGAGGAGAACAGACTAGAGCAGGTCAAAGAGTAAGTAAACACGTTTACTATATCTGCCTGCTTGTGGGGTCGAGATTGTCCTTTGCTTTACAAATAACGAAACTGTTAACAGCTGTTGAATATTTGAATGTTTTTTTTTTTTCTGCATCAGGTGGGCAGACAAACTGGACTCTCTGACAAACACAGCCACTCAGGACCCTGAGGGATTCCTGGGGCACCCAGTCAATGCCTTCAAGCTGATGAAAAGACTCAACAGTGAGTGGGGTGATCTGGAGAGCCTGGTGCTGAAAGACACCACCAACGGTTAGTTTGACTTTAATTTAAAGTCTGACTTTGTAATTAGTGATGAACAGAGTGACGTTATACATCTCTTTATAAAGATATATATCAGATATACAGTACAAGCTAAAAGTTTGGACAAAGTTTTCTTTATTTTCATGACTATTTACATTGGTAGATTCTCCCCGAAGGCATCAAAACTATGAATGAACACATGTGGAGTTATGTACTTAACAAAAAAAGGTGAAATAACTGAAAACGTCTTTTATATGATAGTTTCTTCAAAATAGCCACCCTTTGCTCTGATTACTGCTTTGCACACTATTGGTGTTTTCTCGATGGGCTTCAAGAGGTAGTCAGCTGAATTGGTTTACCAACAGTCTTGAAGGAGTTCCCAGAGGTGCTTAGCACTTCTTGGCCTTTGCCTTCACTCTGTGGTCCAGCTCACCCCAAACCATCTCGATTGGGTTCAGGTCCGGTGACTGTGGAGGCCAGGTCATCTGCCGCAGCACT
>JAUCMU010000033.1:6222557-6242842 GCA_032275025.1 Enteromius treurensis | reverse complement strand
ATCAGTTTTGTATAAAAGCATTAGAAAATGCAAGTGCATTTATCCGCAGCCGCGATCAGACGCTTCAGGATAAACAAGCACATCGCGCACATGACGCGCAAGTCTTTCAGCGCGCCCGTTTCGTGCAACTAATACAAAGATCACCGACGACAGGTGATAAGGATCGAAGCTCACACGTACAGTAGTTTAGAAAAGTAGTCCCGTCCGAATAAGGCTACAGTGTAATTCGGCTATATATCCTCGCTAAAGCTAAAAGTCACCATAGCTTGTAGTATAGACTCCAACCCAACTTTGAGAATAGATTAACGGCGATATTTTTTATCGCGCGATAAGAGTCTCGCTGCGTTAACGCCGATAACGGCCCACCACTAAAAAAAAAAAAAAATACAGTTTATTTTAAGTTGTCAAGTGTCAACTTGTTCCATTTGAATGTTTTACAGAGGGATGAGCTGGTCTTGAGGTGTTGCTCATCAGGCCCTCATCAGCAGAAACTGTGTTTAGCTTCAGAAGGTTTCGGTGACCGGCTGTGCCATCTTGAGTCCACCTCCAACTCAAAAGTGAGAAGGGCATCTGCTTACTAAAATTTTTAAACCAAGGTACTGTTCTTTGTGTCAGAACAGCCTTCCACGTGCATTATCAAACTTCTGAATAAACTTTCCTCTTGCTTGCAGAACGTTCCCGCAGACCTTTCTGTGTGTGTGTTTGTTCTTGACCAGTGTCTGTCCGTCCGAGCGCTGCAGGAGATGCTGGCCAATCATGAAGACCAGTATGCAGGGGTGGGTAATGTATTCATGTTGTTAAATGTGTGCCAAACACTGTAAAATCTAACAGAGTGGTTTTGTTTCAGTCACTTGAGGCAGCTGGGCGGCGCACTCTTCTCTATGGTCAGGCGGTTCTTTTTCGACATGTCTACAGTGACATGGTAAGACCAGTCTTAAATTATTGCCATGCTGGGAGTATGTTGTTTTAACTTTAAATGTCTCCTTTCTTGTTTTAGTATCTTTGCTGTCTGTCCACATCAGGCCTCTCTTCGGACAAACTGGCTTTTGATGTTGGTCTGCAGGAGGACACAAAGGGTAAGTTACATTAAACATGCATGTTAATGTTTTAATCTTCTGCTATGAATACATGTTTGAGAAAAACTATAGGGCTGCCATTTTGGTGCCATGATTGTTGTTTGTGTGGTTGTAGGTGAGGTGTGTTGGTGGACGGTTCACCCAGCCTCTAAACAGAGGTCCGAGGGTGAGAAAGTCAGAGTTGGTGATGATCTCATCTTAGTTAGTGTTTCCTCTGAGAGATACCTAGTGAGTAAATCCATTTGTTCGTTCCCCTGGTATTTGTTTGTATGTTTGTTTATCAGTATTTTTATGCAGTGTGACATGTCTCTCATCCTAGCATGTGTCATGGAGTAACGGTGAAGGTAATGACAAAGGCATTGGCCGAGTGGATGCTGCTTTTCAGCAAACATTGTGGAGTGTGGCTCTTGTTTCTACTCAGACTGCAGAGACGCAAGGTAGATGGTGCACTGTTCACACTTTATCAATCATATAAACATTTGTTTTGTGTTTGTAGATCTTACTGGCTGCTTTTTTTGCTTTGTGACTAAATGCATTGCCTGAAATCAGTGATTGAGATGACCTTTTTCGCTCACCAGCCAATTTGGCCTTCTAAGTTTTTAAGTGACCGGCCATTCATAACTTCTTGTAGCCAAAAATAAATAACTAAAAAAAAAAAATGTAAATAAACCATTTAAAATTATGAATAATGTTTTGATATTTTAAATGTTGAAGTATATTTGGAATTATTTTAAATGAAAAGATGATTTAAATGTGAAATTAAAACCGCCAGTAGGTGGCAGTAAGTCACTGTTAAGCGAGTCATTGCGAATGATCCGAATCATTTGAACAGTTGATTAATTCAGGAATTAAACACTGTCATGTTCCTCAGTGACACGAAACAGTGCTTTGGCTGTGTTCGGATTGATTTGTATTGGCGAAATAGAGCAAAAACATCCAATGTAGTGTCTAAAACGTAATTTTCTTGATATTAACCTATTTATTGAACTGTTGTATAAAATTAATATCACATTTATAAGAAAACGACACTCTTTGTGTGATATATAGACTAACAGTCTTAAATGAAATAAATACATACATTTTTTATCATTCTTTATGCATATTGCATTAGGTGCCTGAAATTGATGCAGTCACCATAATAAGGACATTTGACTTTTTTTATTAAAGTACATAGTAGTCAAGGCAACCTAATATAATGTGTGACCAATACATTTCCAAATGGACAAACATACATTTCTATACATGTATATTGTCACGGGAAGAGCTTACAACAGACAGGGACATGGACAGGGACAGGGAGTGGCGTCAGGCCTCGGAGAGGCTTTTATTTTATTGATGATAGCCAGGGGAGGCAGCTGACTCGTCACAATATATATATAAATATATTTAATTTAAATTAAATTTGTTTTAATATTTTTTCAAATGTTCCCCACACAAAATATATATTTCTATACATTATATATGGGTATAATATGGGTCCAATAGATAACATCTATAATAACACTTATAGTTATTTCTGTAATATTGTATTATGTAATATTAATGCTGGAGGTTTGTATAAAATTTGTGTCAAATTTGTTTTTTATGTGTTTGATTTTGACCCCTAGGTCATGTGAGAGGCGGGGATACTGTGCGTCTGTTACATGGACACACAGATGAATGTTTGACCATTCCTGCAGCAGAACACAGACGAGAGGATCGCAGGTCAGAGCGGTCAAATAACTCATTGAATTACATTTATTGCATCCTATTTCACCATTTTCCGTCTTTTCCTCCAGGTCTGTCCATTTTGAGGGGGGCTCTGTATCTCTTCAGGCACGATCTTTATGGAGGCTTGAAACACTACCTGTTGCGTAGGTTTTCTTCCTTTTAGGTTTTGTATGAAAGCACATAAAAGTATGTAATTATTCCTTCTGTACTGGTCAGATCAAAGTAGTTAAGGGTTGTTTGCAGGTGGAGCGGCAGCCACACGCACTGGGGTCAGCCTTTCCGTCTTCGTCACCTTTCCACCGGCTTATACCTGGGACTGACTCATGATCAGGGGCTACAGCTGGTAGAGAGAGAAAGAGCTGATATTAAATGTACTGCATTCTGTCTCCGTGCATCAAAGGTTGGATAATTTCAAATATAAACCATTCATTATATTGTTTATTCAGCATAATCATTGTCATGTCTACACTTTCTCTTCAAGTGTGATGTGATAATAAATGTTGATTATGATCAATTAAAACACTTTATAGGAAGAGAGCCAGAAGAGCACACACTTTAAGAGGAGAGATGGCATGGGTGCACCTGAGGTCAGATATGGAGACTCTCTCTGCTTCATTCAGCATGTTGAAACAGGGCTTTGGCTCACGTATCAGACTACTGACTCCAAGAGACAGGAGGAAAGTGTGCCACAGAGACAGGTAAGCTTAAATAAATAAATAACATAAGGTCTAATGGTTAATCAGAAACCATTCTAATATGATCATTTGATGCTCAAGAAACATTTCTTATCTCATTATCAGTTTTGGAAACATTGTGGTGCTTAATTTGTTTGTGGAAACTGTCATATTTTTTTCAGGATTCTTTTAAGAATTGAAAAAATAATAATAATACTACTAAATAAAAATCTTATTAACTCCAAAATATTTGAAAGTTTGTGGACTTTAGAGACATTTCTAATGACCTCATTAACTGCAAGTTAATAATCTTAGTAGTTAATAAGCCAAAACACATCTTCTTTATCTTTTTATTGGTTCCATATTGATTTACATTTTGGTTGAAATAATTAAAGTGAAGTGGTTCTCTCTCGTAGGCTGTTTTGCAAGCAGAAGGTCACATGGATGATGGAATCACCCTCTCTCGCTCTCAGAGGGAGGAGTCACAAGCTGCTTGTTTAATTCGAAGCTCCGCCCTTCTCTTCTCAAAATTCATTAGGTAAATATAAAAAATAGGACAGTGGTGGCAGATAAAAAATTGAGCATTTTTTAAATTCTTGAGCATTTAGGTTTCCAAATGGTTTTAAAAGAGCAAAATGTGTTCAAAGAAGCACATTTATGTTTCGTGATTGATTTTTCTTCATTTCTAAAGGAGATTAGATGAGGTCAGCCAGAAGGAAAACAACACTGATTCGGATCTTCCAATTGAGATGGTGCGTCTGACCGTCCAGGATTTGCTTGTTTATTTTCAAAGTCCTGAAATGGGGCAGGATCATGAGATCAGACAGGGAGACATTAGAGCATTGAAGAACAGACAAAATCTATTCCAAGATGAGGTAATACCTGCGGAGAATGAAAAAACGAATAAACTCATCTTGCTACACACTGCAATAATATCTGAACTGTTTGCTTTTTTTATTCTGCTTCATTGTGCTTTTCACAGGGTATAATCACTCTGGTGCTGGACTGCATCGATCACTTGCATGTGTACAACAGTGCCTCTCATTTTGCAGAGGCCGCTGGGAAAGAGGCAGGAGAGTCTTGGGAAATAATTTTAAACTCTTTTTATGAGCTGCTAGGTACAGGATGACTAAAGTTTTAAAATGTTTAATTCAGGTTTAGCTTTTATTAACAAAATTTTCTATTTTCCCTTAAGCGGCTCTAATTAGGGGTAATCGGAATAACTGTGCCCACTTTTCTGCGTCCTTGGACTGGCTGGTCAGCAGACTGGAGAGGCTGGAGGCTTCCTCTGGTAGATGTTTTGCTGAATTGTTTGGCTTGTATTGTGAGTAAGCTGAATAAGCCTCTCATTTGTTACTTTTGTTTTCAGGAATATTGGAAGTGTTGCATTGTGTTTTAATAGAAAGTCCTGAAGCTTTGAACGTTATTAAGGAAAGTCACATAAAATCTATCATCTCACTTCTGGACAAGCATGGAAGGAACCATAAGGTAACATTTATAGTACTGGGGTCTGCATGTAAGATCAAGTAAAAAACAGTATGAAATAATACTATAATTTAAAATAACTTTGATTTATAAATCTATTTTTTAAATGTTCACATCAGTGCATTTATTTGAAATAGAAACATTTGGTCACATTTTAAATGCCTTTGCTTAACGTGTATTTTTTTCTTTCTTTCTTTTGTATCTCAGATCTTGGATGTGTTGTGTTCACTCTGTGTGTGTCATGGCGTGGCTGTTCGCTCTAATCAGCATTTGATTTGTGACACACTGCTGCCAGAAAGAGACCTGCTGCTACAGACAAGACTGGTCAACAGTGTTTTCAGGTGATTTGTCTCCCACACCACAAAATAATAGTGAAAGGCACATTTAGAGGTAATAATTTGCACATCTTAAATATTATAATAATACAGAAATAGACCAACTATGAGTATAAATGTTAGAAAACAATTATAAAAGTATAAAAAAATCCTATAGGACATTTTTTAAATCTTTCTTTTTCTGTTTAGTGTGCGTCCAAACATCTTCCTGTGTGCAAGAGATGACTGTGCCCAATACAAGAAATGGTATTATGAGGTTGTAGTTGAAAAGGCAGAGGCTTTTGTGACAGCAGAGCCTACTCACCTACGAGTGGGTTGGGCCAGCACTGAAGGGTACCGTCCCTCCCCCACAGGGGGTCATGGCTGGGGGTCAAACGGTGTAGGCGATGACCTCTGCTCTTATGGCTTTGATGGACTCCAGCTCTGGACAGGTGAGTACAGCAGTTCAAATGTTTTAAAGTTTTTTTTTTTAAATATCCGGCAAGAATGTGTGAAATTGCTCAAAAATAGAAGTTATTTTGAACAATTGATAATATTTATAAAGATTAAGCATAAAAGAATGACTTCTGGAGGATCATGTGACACTCCAGAAGTGGTTGCTAAAATTGTACAATATATTACAATAGAAAACATAAAATATGTATTTGTAATAATAATTCTCAATATTGCAGTTTTTGCTGTATTTTTATCAAATAAATGTGAACTCCAAACACTATTTTTTCATTCTTTCCTAGGAGGTGTAGGTCGGAGAGTCACCTCCCCCAATCAGCACTTGCTAAGGGAGGACGATGTCATTAGCTGCTGTCTTGACCTCAGTGCAACCTGCATCTCCTTCCGGGTCAATGGACAGCCAGTTCAAGGAATGCTGGAGAACTTCAGTGTGGACGGGCTGCTGTTTCCAGTCATCAGCTTCTCAGCTGGAGTACAGTGAGTTACCTTTGAATAGATTTTGAATTTGCGTGATGTGTTACTTGTATGTTTGTTTGCTCAGGATTCATCACACAATGATTAATGTGGTCTAATTCCCCATTTCTACTTTATTTTGTTTTAAATGTAACAAATTTAATATAATGACCTGAACATCCTAAAACAGCTTCAATAGTGCAGTGTTTTGTTTTTTCATTAGGGTGCGTGTCCTGTTTGGAGGCAGACAGGGAGAGTTTAGGTTTCTTCCTCCAGCTGGTTTCTCTCCATGCGCTGAAGCTCTTCTCCCCAAAACCCGCTGCAAGCTGGAACGGTTTCATAAACTCACACGAAATCATACTGAAAGCCAGCGAGACCTCTTAGGCCCTGTGGTACCTATAAGCCCAGTGACCTTTATCCCCATTCCAGTAGATTCCAATGAGGTACTATTCAATTTCAAGTACTCTCTGATTATTTTAAATTTAGCATCAGTATGTTTATTTCAAGCTACAACCGGTCTTGCAACAACTTGTATGAGTGTCTGACACCCTTGTGCTCAACTCTGCGTCTTGTCAGGTTGAATATCCTCCACAGCTGGAGCAGATCAGAGAAAGATTAGCAGAAAACCTTCATGAACTCTGGCTTATTGACAAAATAGAGCAGGGATGGACCTACGGACCTGTAAGTATCTGAGTAGCATTTTTAAGTAGCTCCACCTCATTCTGATGTATACTGAAAATGCATCTGTTCTCCTAGGTTAAAGATGAGAGCAGAAAAGTACACCCATGTCTAGTTGAGTTTTCTAAACTTCCAGATCAGGAGCGAATTCATAACATCCAGTCATCTGAGGATATCCTCAGGTATTCCATTGATTATTGTGCCTATTAAAGTATTAATTAGCTTTTTTATTGTTAATCACGTTTCTTTTTGTGTTGTGGAAGGACTCTTCTGGCTTTTGGTGTCCATATTGGACTCTCTGATGAACATGCAGAAGAGAATGTGAAATATGTCCGCCTTTCAAATAAGTATATCAGAATAAAGTTCCTCACTAAGACACCTGACATTTATTGAATGCTGAGTTAAAAGTGTTGCATGTTAATTAAACCATCTTTCCAGGTATGAGTTGTGGAATGGATATAAACCAGCCCCGGTGGATCAGTCCCGTGTCGTGCTAACAGCTGCACAGGAAGAGCTGCTGGACAAATTGGCTGAGAATGAACACAACATCTGGGCCAGAGAGCGTATCAGGCAGGGCTGGAGCTGTGGACCACAGCAGGTGGAAATTAAAGTATTTTTATGAAAACTAATTATATAAATATGATCTTGGCGATTGTTTAGTATCACCGGCATGAAAATGCCAAATGTTTATCCTTAAGGCCATCAAAATTTCGATGTGGAAATTGATTCTCAATATATATTTCTATGTTTTAGGATGTAATGTATAAGAGAAGTACTCAACTAGTGCCATTTGCCCTGTTGGATGAGAAGAACAAACAGGCTGGTAGAGATGCCATGAGGGACGCACTGGGTACTCTTCTTGGGTTAGGATATACTGTGGAACCGCAGGAACAAGAACATGGTGGGAGACCATATAAAATTATCATTTTTATAGAGTTATAGAATATAGTCTGGAGAATGACCTTTTGGCCAGTTACTTAACTTACAAGATTTTAGAACATAAGAATGTATACTTCTATTAAGCAAGGACACACTAAATTAGTAAGTGACAGTAAGGATTTTTACGTTATAACAAAAAAGTAAGAAATGTTTCTTAAGAACCGAATCAGCATATTAAAGTTATTTCTGAAGGATTATGTGACCCTTAAGACTGGAGACTGAAGACTAATAGCTGCTCAAAATTAAGGATACATTTATATTTTAGAAACATTGATAAACCTTAAAAAACTCATACTATTGATGGTTATGTATGTTAATTAAACATGAACACTGTTGTGTTTTTCCCTCCAATAGCTTCAAGCAGCAATATTAAGTCTTTGACTGCAGAGAGATTTCGTATTTTCCGTCTGGAGCAGCTCTTTGCAGTTCATGATGGAAAGTGGTACTTTGAGTTTGAGGCCATAACTGATGGAGAGATGAGAGTGGGCTGGGCACGACCTGGATGTAAACCCGACGTGGATCTTGGGTCAGACGATAAGGCCTTTGTGTTTGATGGTTCTAAGGTATTTCAGTAATAATTTATTATGTCAAAGCAAATTGTACTGAGCTCATAAACATGTTATGATTTTGCCTTTTGAAACAGTTAGGGATCATGAAATAAAAAAAAAGTCAATAGATTATATATATATTTTTTGCTTGACATATTTTAGGGGCAGTGGTGGCATGGTGGGGCAGAGCGACTGGGTGGCCGCTGGAAGAGGGGGGATGTGATTGGCTGTTTGTTAGACCTGACTACTTGCGTAATGATGGTTACTCTTAATGGAGAGCTACTGCTAAACAGTCGTGGTTCTGAACTGGCTTTAAAAGATTTTAATAAATCTGATGGTGAGTTCTCTTTGATCATTTTCAATTCCGTTTTGACACAAATTTATCAAATTAAAAATGTATAAAAAAATGTATACTTTTCTGCTTTGTGTAACGTACATTTCTCACTGATTTTTTTCTTTTATGAAATCTAGGTTTCCTGCCTGTCTGTAGCATAGGGACCAACCAGGTGGGACGTTTAAATTTGGGTCGCCAGGTCGACTCACTAAAATACTTCAGTGTTTGTGGCCTACAAGAAGGATACCAGCCTTTTGGTTTAAACATGAGCAAAGAGATACCACTATGGATGAACTGGAGAGAGCCTTTGTTCATTCCTATACCCAATGACCATCCTAACATACAGGTTAGTTAGTTTCCATGAAGTGATGTATTTGTAGATAAAACAATTTTGCAGATAAACCAAATGTATGTTTTATTTTTTGTTTTGTTTTGCTTTGTTTTGTTTATTAATTTAATTTAATTTAATTTAATTTCATACTACAACTTTGTTACCAAGCATCTTACATTCTTACATAAAGGTCAATTTCCTTCCCAGGTGATTCGTGTCGATGGAACAGTTAGCAACACTCCATGTCTAAAAGTAACACAGAAGTTTTTTGGCCAGCAGGAAAGGGACACAAGCAATGTTGGATTTTACCGTCTGAGCATGCCAATAGAGTGTGCACAGGTTTTCTCTAGCCACGGGGAGGTCACTGTGCCCCCCAGCAGCAGTGTGGGGTGCCACCTCAGAGATATAGAAGAGGGAGAAGCAGATTCTGACTTTGAGGTACTGATGAAAGCTCACAGATACACAGGATCCAGAGATGAGCTGAATAATCACAAAGACCACAGCCAGGAAAAGCCATCTAGACTCAAACAGCGGTGAGTTCAGTGCACTCCTTCTTGTTCACACCAAAACCAAACACAGTTGAGTTAAAATTAGTTACTGTTGACTAAAACTTTCTTTATTACATACCTTTATCAACCGATGGCTGTAGGTTTCTGCTGAAGAAGAAACCAGAGTTAAACACCAGCCACTCATCAGCACGTCTGTTGGAGGAAGTGATGGCCATCGAGAAAGATGAAAACAACCGCCTTGTTCATTGCACTACGGTAGTCATTAATTCATTTGTTACTGGATCACTGAATGGGACCTTGAAACAAGTAGTTTTGGTTTGACTGGGTTTTAAATAATCGCATCTCTCTTTTTATATTTTTCTCACTGCAGTATTATTACTCTGTGAGAATCCCCTACAGCCAGGAGCCGTCTTGTGTTTGGGTAGGGTGGGTGACTTCTAAGTTTCACCATCGGGATGTGACCTTTGACCTGGACAGAATTTGCACTGTCACAGTCACTCTTGGGGATGAAGGGGGCAAAGTTCATGAGAGGTAAGAATCATAAATGCTTCTTTAAACAAAGAAAAATTAGTCTTTTTTTTTGAAAATTTGATTATACATTATGTTCAATGTAGTATTTATAACTATTATAAATCTTAAAAATAACACAAGCACATTTGCTTAATAAAAAGTTAAATTAAACTATGAATAGATGCTATAAAAGAATATTAATTAATATTAAACTAGTGTGTGTTTTTATTATTTGTTAGTGTGAAGCGTAGCTGCTGTTACATGGTGTGTGCATCAGAGGGCAGTAGTTTGTCCCAAAGCCGCAACAGCAGTGGCCTGGAGATAGGATGTCTGGTTAACACGGCAACAGGGCTCCTGACATTCACTGCTAATGGCAAAGAACTTGCAACATACTACCAGGTGAACATCAGTTAGCAGTGTTAATTCCCATTTAAATATTAAGCTTTGCATATCATACCATTTGTAATATAAATTATGCATTTCAATTTTCTAAATGATCTTGCTGTCCCATAAATAATGTATGCCTATATTTTGAAAAATACTATCAAGCATTCCTTAATGTGGTTGAGATTTTAGTGATAGCCAAGAAAGCACTTTCTAGACGCTTCATTTTACCTGTACATTTTCCTTATTTACTTAGACCTCAGGCATGTCTCTTCATTTATAGGTGGAACCTGGAATCAAGCTCTTCCCTGCTGTATTTGCACAAGCCACAAGTTCTAACGTCTTCCAATTTGAGTTGGGGCGTGTAAAGGTAAACAAGTTCATGTGTTCTCCATCATTCCAGCCTCTGCAAGACCAAATAAATGTAGGAAAAAGTGCATCTTTGAGCCCAGTGGACGTCATTGCAAGCTTGCGAATAATACATTTTATAGCCAGCAAGTCCTTAATAAATAAAATATTGAATGCAGTATCAGTCTTCTTAAAATGGATTGCAACACTTCCATTTCTTTCCCAGAGCAAGATTATATTATATTTTCTTACATAACATATATATACACACACATAAATGTTTTCTTATTTATCTGTAATATTTGCTGCATGTGATGGATTTGTATTGTTGCCCACAGAATGTGATGCCATTATCAGCGGGAGTTTTTCGGAGTGAAAGAGGAAATGCAAAACCTCAGTGTCCTCCTAGATTGTGTGTTCAACACCTAACGCTAATGCGGTGGACCCGAGTACCTGACCACAATCAGCCTGTGGAAGTGACCCGGCTGGAGGAGAGATATGGCTGGAGAGCTAGCTGCAGTCAGATCCAACAGATCATGACCCTGCATATACCTGAGGAGAACAGGTCAGAGGTCATGTTGAAGTAACTGCTAATGTGTTTCCCATTTTTGCTTATGGAACTAGAAAAATAACAAAAAATATTACAGGTTTGAAAATGAATGTTTAATAACTTTTTTTTGTTTGTTAGTTCAGAATTTAATATGTTAATTAATCTAACCATTTACAGCTAATTTCCCCATAAAAAATGTGTTGTTTGAAAATACAAAATGAGTACATCTAAAATATTTTTACACACTACGCCATTTTTGCCATTTTTATATATGGAGCTAGAATAATTTTTTAAAATGCGACAGTGAACAAAATTACATTTATTTAAAATTGCATTTTAAAGTTGAATTTAATTTTAATTTGGTACATTTAAATTTTAGAATGACATTAACAAAACGGTTTGTGGTGTATTTAATACACTTGTATTTTTAATATGGAATTTGAGATATATATATTTTTTTAATCTAAAAACCTTCAGATCCTCTTTTTCCTCTTTCAGGTCTTTTGACATTCTGGAACTTTCTGAACTGTGTGATCTCTTGAAGTTCCATAATCGCACCCTTCACCTCTACTCAGCCCTTTCAGCTCATGGAAACACACATGTGAGCCATGCCCTCTGCAGCCATGTGGACCAATCACAATTTTTGTTTGCCTTGCAGTGCTCTAGAATGCCAGGTCACCTGCGAGCAAGTTATTACAACCTCCTTATCAACACCCACCTCGGTGCCCACGCCAGTGCCAGACAAGCCATGACCCATGAATACATTGTGCCTATGATGGACACCAAGCAGTCGATTACACTCTACAAAAACAAAAAGAAGGTGCAGAGCTTCCCAGGAAGTGACCTCAGCACTTCCTTATGGCCTAGAATGTGTTTTACGTCACCCTGCTTCATCAGAGCTTATAAAATGGATATGATGGATGAGGGCAGGGCTTTGTGGAGTAACTTGCACCAAAACAGCCCAGAGTTCCCATTGGATGTTTTAAAGGATGTTGCAATTACAATGCTGAGTGAGGCAGTGGCAGCAGTATGGCAGGGTGTGAGGGATCCTGCCGGGGGAAGCGTAGAGCTACTAATGGTTCCTCTGCTCAGTTTACTTCACACTCTCCTTCTGATGGGTGTGTATCAGGGGACAGATCTGGAGGCTGTGTTTAGTCTCATCCTGCCAGCCAGTTACATGAGAGGAACATGTAACACAGAAGAGATGGATGAACTTGAAGAAGGTGATGGAGAAAGAGAAGAAAAGGAGGGGAGAGATTGGGAGGATAATGTCCCTTTACAAAGCCTTCTTCAGATGAAGCTTCCAGAAGCTGTCAAATTACAGGTTGGCATAGTTCATTTAAAGGCAAAGGTTACCCAAAAATCAACATTTGACTATTTATCTACTCATTCTTATGTCATTCAACACTGGTGCCCTTTCTCTTGTAATATCTCCCTTTCTCACAATTTCTCATTTGTCACCATCAGGTGTGCCACCTTTTGAGGTACCTGTGTGACTGCCAGGTACGTCACAGAGTAGAAGCTGTGATGTCGTTCTCAAGTGACTTCGTAGGTCGTCTTCAAGACAACCAGCGCTTCCGATACAATGAAGTTATGGATGCCTTCAACATGTCTGCTGCCCTCACGGCACGCAAAACGAAAGAGTTCCGTTCTCCACCTCAGGAACAGGTCAGAGGTCATAGGTTGACTGGATTGGACTGTATATTTCAGTCATTATTTACTCGGCTCATTCCAATTCTGTATGGCATGGGTGTCCAATTCTGCTTCTGGAAGGCCAACATCCTGCATAGTTTAGCTCCAACACACTTGCCTAGAAGTCACTAATGAAACAGATTTAGGTATGCCAGATTAGGGATGGAGCTAAACTCTGCAATGGCCATCAAGGAACAGATTTGGACATCCCTGCTTTCATTCATTCTTCTGTGGAATACAAAAGAGGTTTTAAGAGATACAAAAGAGGTATCAAAAGAGGTATTAAGAGATAAAAAAAAATGATAAAATGAATGTCAGTAGGGTTTCGTGTTGTTTTAGACCCACTGAAACAGCTTTCAAAAGATTTTCTTTTGTGTTTCACTGTAAGTCATTTAGGTCTGGGACATTGTTAGAGTGAATAACTTTTTTTTTTTTTTTTTAAAGTATCTATTTTAAGACATATCTGAAAGACTGAATGAATGAGGGGTTGTGATTGGATGGAGGCATACCTGAATGTAAGCTTGCAGTCAGTTATAAGAAAGGAGCAGGTTTTATGCAGACAATATAATTAAACATCTTAAAAAAATTAAGGAAATTAATCATTCATATTATGATCAACAAAATTTTTTTATTTCATGCAGATTGAACTTTCCCTAATTAGTTGTGTCCTTTTTTTTTGTCTAGATAAACATGATGTTGAGTTTCCGGGAAGAGCGTCAAGTATGTCCCTGTCCAGAGGACATCCAAGATTTGATGTGGGAATTCCATCAGGATCTAATGAGCCACTGTGGTAGGCAGCCAATTAGGGCAACGATTGCTACAGTTGTATGGATATTCACTGGCATCATCATCTTATATGCATTTATTCACATCTTTTTACTTTGTTTAATACAGGAATTGATATAGACAGTGATTTGGAGAATGAGGATGAGGACAATCAGTCAGTCAGGAATCAGCTCCAAAGCCTAGTGGATAAGATCATTCATTTAAAGAGGAGAATGTCAGGCCTGCCCGAAGAGATTGTGAACAAACCTGGTAGGAACCAGTCTCTTTTGACTCTCAAAAATGATCTTTTTCGTTATTTTGGCATCACATTGTTATGTTATGAACTGTATTAATACAGTATCTTGATTCTGTTACTTGTAAAGCCGTACAGGTTCTTTCAATTACAAGCTAAAACAGACCTCTCTCTCTTTCTAGTCTCACTACAGCAGCTGATATCAGAGACCATGCTGCACTGGGCTCAGGAAGGGACGATAGAAGACCCAGCTCTGGTGCGTGCTGTTTTCAGCCTGCTGCATCAACAGTATGCTGGGCTGGAAGGCCACATGTCTGCACCACTACAAAAGGCTTACTGTATCAGCCAGACATCTGTGGAAGACACTCTTAATCTACAGTGGGCTCTAGCATGCATTCGTTCATTGCTCACAGCCAGGATGGGCAAAGAAGAGGAGGAACTCATGATTAGAGGACTAGGGTGAGAGAAGATGACTGGATTTGGAATGTAATACTGTATAATTGCTTATTCTATATACTGCACTGTATACACTGTACTATGTATTTTTTTAAATAGTAAGTGAAACATGCAGCGTTAACCATTTCAGACAATACTGTGCTTTATCTTAATTAATTAATAAAAAATATACATTTTCGTATCAAATAAACAACAAAATAAAATATATATCTTTAAATGCATTGAATAATATATTGAAATGTTTTAATATTTCATGTTTTTAACATTTTTATTACATTTCATTCCATATTATTACTGTTTTTACTGTAAAAACAAGTTTTAACTCAAACTTGTAAAGGGTAGTTTATTTTTATGATTAAGCACAAATGCATTTCTAATCAGACACTGAATGGAGTACCAATAAAACATTTCAGCCAGTAGAATTACTTATTTTGACACATCCCATCATACAATATTCACTTATTAAATATCCAATATTTCTGATGGACTGCTATGTCCAAGTCAGTTTTATTCCCAATCTAAGACCTTTGCTTTCTCTTGTGTAGTGACATTATGAACAATAAAGTTTTCTATCAGCATCCTAATCTGATGAGAGCTCTGGGGATGCATGAGACCGTCATGGAAGTTATGGTGAATGTCCTTGGTGCTAGAGAATCTAAGGTAATCATAATAACATCAAGTGCTTTCAGTAATTGTCAGCTTCTGCGTTCATTATGGTTGTAAAATGTCAACTACATAATTGAACCACTCAAATTAGAACTTAATCATTGCATTAAGTGCAGTGTTTTGATTTATTCACTCCCATGAGGTGCTCTGTTAACTCTTATCCTATAACCTCATTAAGGAAATCATGTTCCCTAAGATGGTCGCGCACTGCTGTCGTTTCCTTTGTTATTTCTGTCGAATCAGTCGGCATAATCAGAGGGCCATGTTTGATCATCTCAGCTACCTGCTTGACAACAGTAATGTTGGACTTGGTATGTTTACATCGGGCTTTAAAGTTAAACCTGTAAATAACCTACAACCTGAACATTTTGAAGGAAGTAGACAAATAAAAATGATTTTTCTTATCAGCTTCCCCTTCAATGAGAGGTTCAACTCCTCTGGATGTGGCGGCTGCTTCTGTCATGGACAACAACGAACTGGCGCTTGCTCTTACAGAGGCAGATCTGGAGAAAGTAATTCTCACTGACTGTTTCTTTTATCTCTCTTCTACATCCCTTATGAGATTAGTTGGCATTGAACTGCCTGTGCTTGTTTTTCACAGGTTGTGCAGTATTTGGGATGCTGTGGTTTGCGTAGTTGTGCTTCGCTGGTCTCCAAAGGATACCCAGATATTGGTTGGAATCCTGTAGAGGGAGAACGTTACTTGGACTTTTTGCGTTTCGCAGTATTTTGCAACGGTAATGAGCAGTTTTCAATCCTTAATCGACCTAGTGAAACCTAATTAAACGCCTGGTTTCAATTGGTTATTCTCCTCATACAGGTGAGAGTGTTGAGGAGAACGCCTACGTGGTAGTGAGACTTCTGATTCGCCGACCTGAATGCTTTGGCCCCGCCCTTCGAGGGGAGGGGGGAAATGGTCTTCTAGCGACTATGGAGGAAGCCATCAGAATTTCCCACCTGCAAGATGGAACCAGTGCAGCCAGTACACACAGTTCCAACCGGACGTTGTGAGTGTTACGTTTCGATTTTATCCTGTCTTATCCATTCTCGCTCATGTCCATATCTCATTCTGACCTGCACTCCTAGTGACACGCTTGATGATGAAGATGATGATGTCATTCACATGGGACACGCCATAATGACCTTCTACTCTGCTCTCATTGATCTCTTGGGTCGTTGCGCCCCTGAGACGTATGTAAGTGTTTCGTGAAACCACCTGGGAAAGCTAGATAAGAGCCTCGTAATATGCTAGAAGGATTTAGTTGGAAAAGGCTTATTGGTTTTATCTGCTTTTTAAGGCAAAGCCAGTTTTCATTAAAGGCTTGAAAGGTTCTTCAAGGTTTGCTAATGGTTGGTCTCTTTTGTGTGTGTGCATATGACGTGCAGCTCATAGAAGCAGGGAAAGGTGAGGCCATCCGGATCCGGGCGATCTTGAGGTCTCTTGTTCCCAGAGACGATCTGGAGGGAATCATTAATATTCCTTTTAGTTTACCAATTGTAAACACAGGTGCGTATGAAAGTATGCGACTTGTGAGCTTGCGTCAAATATACATTCATGAGGTCAAAATAATTCTTTTTCTGACTATTGATTTATCTTTCTAAAAACCTCAAATCTGTGTAATGAGAGAGTCTGAGCTCAGTTTTTAAATAAACTAAGTTAATTTAGTTTGGGGCTGCTGGCAAAGATGTGTAGTAGGGTATTTTTATGTCTAAAAGTGATTAATTGGTGGGTGAAAATATTTTCATTGCTTGTTATTCTCAGATGATCTAGTGGTGGAGCCTGACATGTCTCGGATATTTTGTCCGGATCACAAAGCAGCCATGCTGTTGTTTTTGGACCGAGTTTATGGAGTTCAGGACCAGCAGTTCTTGCTGCGTCTACTGGAGAATGGTTTTCTTCTGGACCTGCGAGCGGCTGTTAACATGGATGCTGTAAGTGGGCAGACGTTACATGTAGAAACAGTTCACCCAAATTTGAATATTGTCATTATGTCATTTCAAACTGATGTGACCTTTTTTTTTTTTTTTACCCATGTGACCTTTTCTTTTTTAACTGAATCTCTGAATAATATGCAAACAAGAGGGGATGGAGTTCTTAAGCTCCAAAAATGTCATAAAACATCATCAACGCAGTTGAACTCATGCACTATATTCCAAGTTTTTGAAGTCAAACAGTTGTTTAGTGCGAGGAATAAATCTGAAATTTAAGTCATTTATTTACTGAAAATCTTTAGTTTGTGCAGTTTGAACCCACTAATTAGGGTTTGAATCCTGCTGTGAATGCCAAAATAAAGGTTATGGGGGTTTTACAGGCTTGCAGATTTCTCTGTTCTACATGTTTCATCAGCTCCATCTGAATGCAAAATAAGAAGAAAATATAATTTCAACCACCCCTAAAACAGGCCACACCACTGGCTCCTGCAGTTGCAAAACTGAGTTGCAAAAAAGAGATTACCAAAACATAGAAGTCACATAACCAAAAGTCTGAAGTTAATAATTGTTTTAGAAAAACTATATATATATATATATATATATATATGACCAGTGAGAAATTGATCATGTTATAAATGTTAAAGAATTTGGTTTTAAAATATATTATGTACTTTCCATTCATCAATGAATCCTGAAAACTGAATCACCATTCCAATGTTTTCAACATTGATGATAATAAATGTTTTTGACCACCAAGTCAGCATATTAAAATGATTTCTAACGGATCATGTGACACTGAAGACTGATAACGGTTGCTGAAACAAAAGCTGTGTATATATAGATATATTTCCCCTTTTTGCAGACGGGGTTAGGTGGAACAGATATGGCACTGTCTCTTAATCGCTACATATGCGTGGCTGTGCTGCCATTGCTGAGTAAGTATTCCTCTCTGCTGTGCGACTCCTCTTCACTGCGGACTGGGCTGGTTGATGAGCTCCTGCAGGGTGTCTACAGCCTCTCTAAAGCCAGCGGACTGACCAAGGCTCAGAGAGATTCTATCCAGGACTGTCTGCTGGCAGTGTGCGGGTGAGAATGTTTTACTGTGCAATACAATCAATCTGAAGAAAAAGCAAAATCAAAGCCATGAATGGCATGTACTGCAATAGTGAAAGTTCTGTATATAATAGAGGGTTATAGTGGAAGTCATTGTAACTTTGTCTGCCTGTTTTGGCTGTTTTGGGAATAACGAATGCAATGTATTTTAGAGGAGATTTTAAGAAACAATTCCATATTTTATAGGTCTTTATTTATTTATTAAAATTTTTTCACACAGAAAACTGAATCCCTCCATGTTGCGGTCTCTGCTGCAGAATCTTGTGTTTGACGTCCCTCAGCTATCAGAAAACACCAAGATGCCACTCAAGGTCTAAAGAAAAAACATTACATTTATAAAATATAAAATTGTGTTTTCCTTAAGTAGTTTGGCTTATCACTTGTGGTTGCTTCTTCCAGCTGTTGACCAATCATTATGAGCAGAGCAGGAAGTACTACTGTCGGAATGATGGATGGGGTGGCTTTGGCTCTGCCTCAGAGGAAGAACTTTGTCTGACCAGAAAGCTGTTTTGGGGGATATTCAGTGCTCTTGCCAAAAAAGTGAGAAAAGACAGAAAATGTCCCTCTTTTGAAATGAAGTGAAACACAAATTTCTCCAAAAAAGTGTTTAATTATTTAGATTTTTGGGTGTGTGCTCTTTTTTTGATGCAACTATTAAAATTTTTTTTTTAATTGCACAATCAAAAAGTTTTTTTTTCAATGTTGTCCATAGTCCTATGATCCGGACCTATTCAAATTGGCCCTGGGTTGTCTCAGTGCAGTTGCTGCGGCGATTCCTCCTGACCACCTTGACCCAAGCTGCACAGAAGGACGAGAGAGACACTCGACGATGGATTCAGAGAGACGGTTTTGTCCTCGACCCCTGGACACTTCAAAGTAAGACTTCTATAAACTTAAAGTTCTATAACACATTTTAAACCAGCTGAAACCAACCCGCTTGAGCTGGATTTAATGGACCGTGTGCACTGAGATCTTCTGAAAACCTTTGAAATTAGCACTAATGTCAGAAGTTTGCTTCATTATCTTTTGAAAAGTAAAGTGTGGAAGTTTATTCAGTATGCAGTAAATAATAATGTTTTTCCATGCATTTATAGTGTGACTATCCCAGAGTTGCTTGAGTTTGTGGTGAACAAATATGCTGAACATACACATGAGAGATGGTCGCTGGAAAAGGTAACATGTTTCTTACTGCAGGTGTTTGATAATGTAATTTTAGAAACTTTGAGAATTCTGTAGTTTTAAAGCCATTTGTGTTTCCTAATTTGTTTATAGTTTGGTAATGGTTGGGTTTATGGAGAACAGTTTTCTGAGAGTGCTAAAGTTCACCCACTCCTAAAACCTTACAGAGCTCTGTCTGAGAAGGTAGCTAACTCTCCTCATACACAAAACATATAGACACATTGCAAAAAACAACATCAGTTTATTGTCACACAGTGAGATTGCTCTGTATTTTAGGATAAAGAAGGTTATCGAGGGGTCATTAAAGAGACTGTGAAATGCATGCTGGTCTTGAGCTGGACTATTGAGAGGACCAATGATGGGGAGTCACAAGGCTTTCACAGCCCAGCTAGGAGGATCTCACAGTCTGGCAAGGTAATATACACCTTCACGGAGAACTGCAAAGCTCTGATGAAGAGTGTGTGATATTGCGATTTTTCTGTCCATCATTCCTTAATTTTGAAATTGTAGTTTTTGGAATAAGTCATTGACCCCATGCTGTAATATGCAAAAAAATAAATTTCATGTGAAGAAGAGATGATGAAGCATTAGAAAAGATTAAATGTACCGTACGGTATTAGATATACAAAAACCCTACATGGTCTTATCAAAATACATACCTTATTTTGCCGCAGTTTCAAAGAGAAATGTCCACTGAGTGGCGCTAAAACACAGATTCAATATGTGGACCCTGGCACATTTTTATGTTGATATAGGTATGTATTGCTGTGTTTGTATTACATTAAAGGTGCCATAGAATGGAAAACTGAATTTACTTTGCCATGTTTGAATAATAACCGTTCAGTACATGTACATAACATACTGTGAGTCTCAAACACCATCGTTTCCTACTTCTTATATAAATCAAGTGTTTGC
>JAUCMU010000033.1:6199636-6217310 GCA_032275025.1 Enteromius treurensis | reverse complement strand
AGAAGTGTGATTGACTTGGAGTTACATTGTGTTGTTTAAGTGTTCCCTTTATTTATTTTGAGCAGTGTGTGTGTGTGTGTGTGTGTGTATATATATATATATATATATATATATATATATGTATATGTACATGCAGCCATGTGAGTGTAAGAGCTGTTTTCTAAGGTCATTGTAATTTGTCTGTATTGTTTGTCTCTAGGATGCTAATGAAAACCACTAACGAATCTGTCAGACTGTCGCTGTGGTCATTCTTTGAAGCAGCGGCTGAAGATCTTGAGCTAACATTAGATAATGTGACCTGGGATGAGTATGGACTGAACCGAGCTCAGAGCAGGGAACACAGCGAGATCATAATGTACTCCACCACCGCCCTGATCCCGATGCTCACCGCTCTATTCCTGCATGACGCCCAGAGGCAGCACGGAGGGGGACTGATCGGTAAGAAAGAACAGAAGAAGGTGAAATAGATGGAAGAAACAGCAGCAGCTAATTGTGTGAATAATGAATAGATTAGAGTGTCCTATGATGAATGAACAGATGGAGGCAAAATAAATGGAGGCTGTGGCAAGGCAGTGGAAAAATATTCAAAGGTTTTGTGCTGAGCAGATCACTTCCCTTTCCAATTACTGTACCTCTGTTTTGCCAATTAGAGTGTCACTTGATTTCATGTCTGCACAGGATTTAGCCCTATATTTGACCTCTCTTATGTTTGATTATGGGCATGTGTGTCTGGGTGTATATTTTACTAGGGAATGTGCAGTTAAGGCATAAACAATTGCGAAACACTTTAAACCAGCCTCTCTTCTGAGTTGAATATTCTACAAAAAGGCCTCTAGGCAATGACGAATCTCTTTAGGTTCAGCTCAAATGTGCATTCAGTAATGTTTTATACTGTTTTGCACCAGATCCAAGGGACTTGACTGTGAGAAGACATTGACCATTTCTTCCAGTAGCATTTGGTATTCGTTCACATTCTCTGTGACCAGAGAAATGTCCTCTTGAACGTGACCTTATATTACTTCTATTAACAATCATCTTCACAAGTGTACTGGCAAGAGAAAACACTGTTTGCTCCACACTGCAGGACTGCAGCAGGCTTCACTGTGATAAGAACACTTCTGTGGAACAGCAGCATCATGTGTTGAATCATTCATACTGTATATTTTTGCTCTGTATGAACTCATTACCATTTCATTAGAAAAAATGTCACCCCTTTTACTCCCGCAATTCAGCTTTATTATGAATAAATCTCACACGCAGTTGGGATGCATCATAGAATCCGTTTTTTTGTGTGCTCTGAACTTGATGCAAGAGTGCTTGCAAAAACACTAAAAGAAAAGATTTGTTTTTTTTAAATATATGAAATTTTTTTTTTTCTTTCAGTGGATGAAGTGCACTCCTGTTGCTACAGGATTCTCAGCTGTCTGTACATTCTTGGCACCTGCAGTGGTACATTCATCGAGAGGTAACACTCTATCACAAAAATGAAAACCCTTTCAGCATTTGCGCTCATGCTTTTATTTGTTTTTTTGTTTTATTCCATGCCTGTCAATTCCCCGTCAAAAATGCACCTTTAAACTAGTCTAAACTACTCTTGGACTATATTTCAAGTCTTCCAAAGTCTCTACTTACTCTACTGATCAAAATGTTTTTCAACAATTCTCTTATGATTACCAAGCCAGAAATTATTTTTATTTAAAATACTGAAAACTGCAAAATTTTGAACTAAAATTAGCAATTTAAATGTAAACAATTTTTAATTTAAAATGTTCTATTTAGTTGTGTATTTTTAGTGTCACTTTACTGTCATGGGATTTTTTTTTTTTTAAATTTTTTTAGGAATCCTACTAAAATTATGATTTTGTCATTGAGAATAATTTCTTATTGTTAGTGTTGAAAACCGTTGTGGTACTTGTTATTTTTGTTTTTATTAGCATTTTTCTTTCCAAAGAGGGAAATTGTTCTAGTTTTATAATCTTGTCAGGTTATGTACGAGATATAGTAGCAAAACTTTGTGTCATAATTAAAAGGAAAAAAAAAATTGAGACTGCATTTAACACAAAAATATTGTATGTTTTTAATTGTATGTATTTTTTCTCCTTTTTTGACATGGGACTATATTCAAAATAATTGTGTAAATAATCTAGTAAAAACCTATTGTGTTCTTCGCAAAGACAAAAGCGTATAGATTTAGACAGACATGATGACAAGGACATTTATTTTAGGGTAAACTGACCCTTTAACAAATGTGTTAATTTGGGTGTTTATTATCTAATTCTGATTATTTATTATTATTAATCGTTAATTGTTCAGTTTGTCCTTGTGAGACTTGTGCGTTCCTTAGTTATGAACTCATGTCTAAGTTTACAGTTCATCTGTCGATCAGCCTTTATCTTTGTTTTGATAGGCAGAGGTCGGTCTTGGGGGAGTGTCTGGCTGCTTTATCTGCAGCCTTTCCTGTGTGTTTCTTGGAGCTGACTGACCTTCATTCCCTCTCTGACACTCTGACTAATCAAGAGAATGAAGGTAAAGGCAAGAAGAGTTCAACAGAACACAAAATGTGAACACACTCACGTTGCTGCATGCTATTTTTCCTTATGGATTTTGGTGTGATCTTTCTAGCTGGCAGAACCTTTCTAGCAGGGAACCTCCCCACTTTGCTGGAGGCTTTCTCAGAGGTCGAAGAGCTCGCAGAGGCGGGACCAGCGGCCCGTCATGCCCTTTTGACAAAGGTTACTGAGGTGACGCTTCCTCTGCTGTGTAGTTATGTCTCTCGCTGGGGGGATGCTGATAACCAAGCATCGCAGGAGGGCCACGTTTCATGTGTCACACCCCAGCATGCTAATGCTCTACTGGGCCACATCCTCTCTATCATCCAATCCCATCTGGGGAGCGCAGACAGTGCTTGGATGAAGCGCCTCGCAGGTGAGCTGGTCTCTCTAGAGAAGTGAATTATTAGATTATGGGGATTTTATGGAAGGTACAAAAGAATGCCATAAACAACAGAGCGTTTCTTTTAGTATTTGGCCAGCCTCTCATCAGCAAAGCAGAACCACACCTCCTGAAGAGCCACTTCCTGCCTTTGATGGAAAAGTTGAGGAAGAAGGCGGAGTCAGTGCTCTTGGAGGAGGAGCATTTGAAGACAGAGGGGCGTGGCGATGTCTCAGAGCAGGAGTTAGATATCCAGGAAAAGTTTACTGTGTTGGTCCAAGATATCTACTCATTTTACCCTTTACTTATTCCATTTATAGACCTCCACAGGTGAGAAACAGTGCAGAATTCAATCTGTTTTCAGTTTAAAATTGTCTATTGGTTAATCTACTTGTGTTCTGTATCATCAGAATGAGTTGGCTGGGAGAGGTGGACACAGATGCTGAGAAGCTTTTCTCCCTTGTAGCTGAAGTTTTCATTTTTTGGGCTAAATCTCATGTGAGCAGTAGTTACGATGATTTAGTATATAACATTCACCTTATTTTTCTGAAAATGTCCTGAAATTAGCATATTTTAAAGCAAAAATTTATAAAGCCCCACACATTACACGTGAAAGAAAAAATAGATATTGTGGTAACGGATTAGGAATTTGTTCTTACGATTTATTAAATCATAGCCAAGTTTTAATAAGTAATTCCCTTGATTTATTGTAGTCGTAGCCACATTGTACTCATTGTTCCCTTGTTTTGTTTAACTGCAGCCACAGATTAACTAAATTGAAACAATTAAACAGATTAGTACAACACAGCTGTGATTAAAAACAAAATGTATAGAAGTTGGCCATAAAATAATAAATAGTTTGATTATATTTATGGTCTTTTTTTCTTTCTGTGTGCAGGACTGCAAAACATAAAATATATTAATACCAGAATATTAAATTTTCTTCAAATTATAAACAAGATATTACTTTCTTTTAGAGTAAACATACAAATTGTGTGTGCAACCTTTGTATCAGCTATCTTTGAAAAATGCACTTATTATTTTTATTGTAAATTATTGATTTGTACCCTTTATGTATTGTACATTCATTAAATGTTTAAACACTTGTTTTTGTTCAGAATTTCAAATGGGAAGAGCAGAACTTTGTTGTTCAGAATGAAATCAACAACATGACATTCCTGGTGAACGGTAGCAAAAGCAGGATTTATAAGGTCTCTTTTCATTTCACTAATACTGTATTACTTGATTTGAACACATGTGTTCCGTTTTTCCCCTTCGTTAACTCTGTAAATGTCTTTGTCCTCATTTTTTACACTATTTTTAAAAAAAGAAATTCATCTTTGGTCTGTAAACTCAGAGGCCCGCAGGGACTTTAATAAACGCCCAAGTCATTACTCAACCCAAATATGCTGTTCAATAATATTGAATGAATCTAAATTGTATGATTTTCCATTAGGGAGGGGTGTGCAACCAGGAGAGGAGAAAGGTGAAGAGGAAAGGCGATTGTTACTCCACACGCACCTCTCTCATTGTGGCGGCACCAAAAAAATTACTCTCCGTTGCCATGAATGGATGTTGCCATGGCTATCAGGGCCTGGTCGCTAATGCCAAAAGCCGTTTCTCTCAGGTATCTGTTTATACTGATCAATAATGTGTAAAAAATCTTGAAAATATTGTAATTCTTTTTCCTGATGCCTGAAACACCCATCTGCTTCTAGAGGGACACAGAAGATGAGGTCAGGGCATACCTTCGCAGCAACCTACAACAGGTGAGCCAGAAGACAACTTGTGAAAGAACCGATAAAGTCCTGTGAAAATGCTATTTGAGCCTCCTTCCCTCAACTCACTTTTTTTTTTTTTGCCAGGATTTGTGTGAAAACTCAGTAGATCCCCTCAGTGTTGAGAGGATCTTAAGCATTGCTCGTGTTCTTTTCCATCTGGATCAGGTTAGACTGGGAGTGAATCACTACAAATGATCCCAAAATGTATATAAATACATTCAAATGTGAACCAGTGGAGCCAGTTCTGGTGTTTGATTTACATTAAGCTGTGTTTCTGTCAGGTGGAGCGCCCTCAGAAGACGAAGAGGGCAGTGTGGCATAGGATGTTGTCTAAGCAGAGGAAACGAGCTGTAGTTGCTTGTTTGCGAATGGTCCCTTTGTACAATCTACCAAGGTTTGCTCCTCCAGTCCATTTACTCTTCATATTGCATTATGAATTACCCCAGTTATAAAAGCTGAAGGCAGCAGAAATACTTGTGAATTGCAATGTTGTCATGCTTACTCAGATAAAGAGGACATTCTGTCATCTTCCTTATGTTTCATTGGGCTGGAACCAATATTAATTACTAGCTTTTAACATGAGATTTGTCTTTTTCTGCAGGCATAGAGCGGTGAACCTTTTCCTGCAGGGTTATGAGAAAGGCTGGCTGAAGGCAGAGCATGACTCACCTGAGGACAGACTAATTGAGGATTTGGCTGTGAGTGTGTTTCTGATTGGCTGCGTTCCCCAGTCGAGTTGTTTAATCATGACGTATGTGTAGCCCAACCAGGATGGCTAATTCACCACAGGTTCCCCTTGGGAATTTTTGTAATGGGTTTTTATGAATAACAGTTTTCACTTTATTTGTTTTACCACAATGATTACCACAAATATTAAGTAACAGTTGTTTTTAACATTGATGATAAGACATGTTTCTTGAGCCCCAAACAGCATGTTAGAATAATTTCTGAGGGATAATGTTACTGTACATTGAAGACTAAAATGTAATGGGTTCTGAAAATTCAGCTTAGCCAAAAATATTATTAATATTATTAATTATTAATATTTCACAAAACTGGTGAGCTAAAGAGACTTCTAAAAAATCCCAATGATCCCAAAAAGGAGCGTTACTATTATTTCTACTTGGTCTCATGGCATAAAACGTACCTTGGTGCACTTTTTAGTGAGACACGAAATATGTACCAAGAAGTACATATCACTGCAGTTTCCAAAAGAAATGAACACTAGAGACAGTAAAATTCTGACACCTGTTATGCCTTTTCACACAAATTTACAGAGTTTTGATTAATAAAGCGTAATTTTTGCACAGTTACTTGAAGAATATCATGCGACTTCAAAACAATATTAATATGCTGGGAGATTTGAAAACTCATGCTTTTGAATGTTAGCATCACACATATCCAGCTTCATATCTATGCGTTTTCATAGGCAGTACGTTTGTTTGGTAGCTCACAGAGTACAGAGACATACTTGAGAGGCGAGGAGCTCCGATTTGAATCCTGTGTAACTACGGTTTGACAGAATGACATGACTGAATCAACAAATGCCCCTTTATATCAATTTTGCTTTTACCAACACTATCAGGTAGGTTTAGGGATGGATTTGGGCATATTTCCTACATGGTAGAGCATTATCGTTTAGCAGCATATTTAACGTCTAAGAACACAGCAATACGGACCTATATCAACGTAATTTCATTTATTGAACCTGTATTTTAGGGCCACTTTAAAACTGCAGAGAAACGTGCAGTAAGGCATGTAAAAACAGTTTTGGTAAAAAGCGTATTTTTATAAGATCAGGTTGTATAACTTATGTTATAGAAAAAAATGGGACAGTCTCTTCTAGTAATGTGAACAAAAAAAACAAAAAAGTGAGAATACATAAGAAATTCCAGATATAAGAACCCAAGGGCTACATATGAACTTTTTTGATTTTATAGTAATAGGATTACTTTTATACCCATCAGAATGCCGCTCATGTAGAGATCCTGAAGCAAGCAACGGAGCAGAGAAACAACATCGATCCACTCTGTCAGCTTATCAATCTCTTCAGTCAAAGTGCTTTGACTGAGAGGAGGTGTGTATGTGTGTGTTTGTGATTGATTCATGCATTTGTTTGTTTGCGTGTAGATCAAGGCTAACCATTTTAAACATAATTTTAGCAAATATTTCAGCTCTGTTTGAAAACCTAGGAAGATGTCTACAATGGAAGCAACCTAACCAACTTGTTTCATATAAGACCCACAAGAGATTTGACTAGCACTTTTGACATTTTAACACCTTTTTGCTGTTGAATTAACATGTCGTTAAGCTAGCAAATCAGGAAAGTATAACACACAAATATTTGTTGAAACTGTCAATATGTTTACTAAATATATATTTATGTTCAATTGTTATATGTGATATGTAAAATCTTTGATACTCTTGTCACTTTTATCTACAGTAAACTTGAGGAGGATGACCTGTACGTGTGCTATGCTGACATCATGGCCAAGGTAATCTCTGCTAGAACATTCTGGGGAAAGTTTTTTCTTTATGCCACCAAACACATGCAGCGTTCAAGCTAAATTATAATTCTGCATTGCAGAGTTGCCAAGGCGAGGAAGACCAGGATGAAGATGTCCTGAAGTCATTTGAGGTGAGCAATGGAAATGAAGGGAATCTGAGTTGCTATTGATTTAACTGTAGGAGAAAAGGATGCTGACAGAGTTATGTACTGTATTTGGGTTAATTAATCAAGGAATCAATGATTGACTTCAGGAATAATAGACTTGAGAAACAGTTTGTATGTTTTATTTCTTAGCGAATTGATTTGAGTAACTAATTAATTGTCCTAGGAAAAAGAGATGGAAAAGCAGAGGCTGCTGTATCAGCAGGCCCGACTTCATGAACGCGGAGCAGCTGAGATGGTCTTACAGAACCTCAGCGCCAGCAGAGGTATCAGTCAAAACAGGAGGGTCCATGGAAAAACCATGATTTTTTTTGTTATTATTATTATTTTTATTTTATTTTATGCCAGGTAACATATTAGGATATTAATTTAACTTGTTTAACAGTAATTCCTACATCTATCGAAACTGATATTACTGTTTCATTCTGGTTTCTAAAACCAAAATCATGAAATGACTAAATTATTCTTTTGACAACCCTATTTTAACAAAAGAATTTTAATATGTATATATAAATATCTATTTTCATACAGTTTTATAAGGTATAAAATACTGAAAAACTACTGTTTTCTTTTAGAATATATTTGGCAAATCTGAATTTTTTTTAAATTTAATTTTCATTATTTTCAATTTTTGAAAATAGTTCTGCTTAATATTTTTGTTAAAACTATAAGTATTTTCTCAGGATACATGGATGAAAACAATTTTACACAAACAGCATTTATTTTGTTACATTATAAATGTTTTACTGTCATTTTGATTCATTTAATGCAACCTTCCTTAGTACATTTATTTTTTTCATAAAATTTTTGAAAAATGGTCCCTCATAGGGGGGATCATCATTTTTAGGTTTTTTGGCATCAAAAGTTCGGACATTCCTGTTGTAAGACACAGGTCACCATTCATGTCTTTATCCTGAGATCTTGAGTCAGCTGGCTATGACTTTTATTATTGTCAGTGCTCAAATGTTATGCTGTTAAGTTGGATTTGATATTTGAACCAGGTGATATGGGGCCTATGGTAGCAGCCACATTAAAGCTGGGCATTGCAATCCTAAATGGAGGAAACACATCTGTCCAACAGGTAGGTTTGAAAAGGTCAGGCTGGATTACAGATATGTTTGGGCGATAACGCAAAACCCCAAAGTTTTGACATTTAACACCAAAACCAACTTTTATGTAATGTTCATTCTCTCTGTTGTTGAATTCTCTCTAGAAAATGCTGGATTACCTTCGACAGAAGAGAGACATGGGTTTCTTTCACAGTCTGGTCGGCTTAATGCAGTCTTGCAGGTTCAACTGTTATTTGCTAATGCATTGTGAGACATTTCCCTGACAGAAAACAGCTGTTCAAACCATCTAAAAGTGTAGAAATGCTTTGTTCATCCATTTATCACCGTCACCCTCCTTCTGTGTTCAATTTCAAAGTTACTTGGTATAATCAAGAGAAAAGAACATCGTTTTACATCACTTTTTTCCCTTTCAATCTGTTTCTTTGCTGTAATTGGAAGTGTCTGTTGAGTTTCTGTGTTAGTTTGTATTTTGAAAAGAAGACGACTGTGGTTTTGATGTTGCTGTTGTAATTCTGTGTGTCACAGCGTGCTGGATTTGAACGCATTTGAGAGGCAGATCAAAGCGGAGAGTTTAGGAGTGGGTGCTGAGGACAATTCAGGTGCATCCCCGACATCCACAACAAAGTGCTTTGAAAAACGAATGTGTCTATCAGAAGAGGCAGATACTTTCTTTTTATTGCCATTGATTTGCCTTTACTGCATTTTGCTTTCTCATTCTTTCTCTCTTTCTCAGGTGATAGAGTAATGGCAGATGAACAGCTGACCTGTGATCTTTTCAGATTCCTCCAGCTTCTTTGTGAAGGCCATAATTCTGGTTAGAACAAACATAATGATTTTAGTTTTTGTATAATAGTGCAAGATTGTACTACAGCTGTCAAAGTCAGCAGGTGATGTGGAACATGCTTCGATAAAATACTTTCTCATATACAACTTTCACCATTCTGAAAATAAGCCATTTTTAGACTGATTTCCCTGAAGAGTGTACACACATTGTAGTCCTACAAAACCATGGTCCATTGCAGCCGCTGACTCAAGCAATTTTGTTAAGAGATATAATGTATTCAGTGAGGATGCATGAAATGGATCAAAAGTGATGGTTTTAAAAGTAATGATGTTACAAAATATATATTTCAAATATTCACAGAAATAGTAAACAGTACTGCTGTGTTAAACATTGATAATGTTTCTCGAGTGCCAAATCACTATATTAGAATGATTTCAGAATGATCATGTGAAGAGTAACAGCTGCTGAAAATTTTGTTATATTCAGTAATATTATATTTTTAAAATGCTTTTAATTGTAATGATATTTTACAATATTACTGTTTTACTGTTTTTTTTTGAGTGTTTAAGAGCCTTTAAATCTTTTAACATTTTTAAGATGAGAAAATAAAAAAATGAATCCACAAGATCGCAACAGGAAAAACAGTTTGTACATTCTGAATGTAAGGAATGTAAGCAGCATCAATACTGTATATCCTGGTCTCTTTTCATAAAAACTTTCCCCCACAGACTTCCAGAACTACCTGAGGACTCAAACTGGAAACAACACAACGGTCAACATCATCATCTCCACTGTGGACTATCTGCTCAGGGTCCAGGTAAGCCCACTGACTCTAACACTAGTTTCTTACATTTTTCATTTTGTCCGTCTGTAATATCCATGAAAAAGAATGAAAAATGCATGTTTGCTGCTGTAGTGGTTTGAGACTTTCAGCACCGAATGGAGAAGGGCTCAAAACAGTGAGACAGAGCTTGTTGCCAAATAATATTTCCATAAACCATTCACTGCTGACAGGCCACCTCTATTTTGTTTGTCTGATACTGAGAATGATGGATGGCCTCATATGTACAGGAGTCTATCAGCGATTTCTACTGGTATTATTCAGGGAAGAATGTGATTGATGAGCGTGGTCAGCACAACTTCTCC
Organism: Enteromius treurensis; assembly: GCA_032275025.1. Taxonomy (NCBI): domain Eukaryota; kingdom Metazoa; phylum Chordata; class Actinopteri; order Cypriniformes; family Cyprinidae; genus Enteromius; species Enteromius treurensis. The sequence continues at coordinate 6,206,927 of JAUCMU010000033.1, read as the reverse complement.
AAAGCCATCAGCGTGGCCAAGCAGGTGTTCAACACACTTACTGAATACATTCAGGTAAATGCACATAAGCAAATGAAAAATCTGATTTGTCAAGTTGTAGAGATACTGGGTAATATTTGATAACTCTATGTCCTAAAGTTCTATTTTTATTTTCTTCTTTTTAACATTTTATTTTTAAATAATTAATGCCACACCTGCTATGTTCACACACCACAGACTTTTGTTTTTCTGTTGTGAAGCAACTTGTGTAATTAATCTCTTTCATGTAACATCAATTAAATTTTCTAATTGCCTAATTTAGGGTCCGTGTACAGGAAACCAGCAGAGTTTGGCCCACAGTCGTCTGTGGGATGCTGTTGTTGGCTTCCTCCATGTGTTTGCCCATATGCAAATGAAGCTTTCTCAGGTTAGTCTATAGACAAATTACTTTAAATCTTATGGGCTTATTTATTCATTGACAAAAGGAACATTTAGGAAACTCAATGGAATAAAAGAAAGTAAAGAATGGGCTTTTGCATCTGCAGGATTCTAGCCAAATAGAGCTTCTGAAGGCTTTGATGGACTTACAAAAAGACATGGTGGTAATGCTGCTTTCCATGCTTGAAGGTAGGAGAATCATTGAACGTATTCTTAATTTTAATGCTTCTCCATGCACTTCTAAGAAATGTGGATTTGTTGATATTCCAATCAATACTAATACACTAATTTCAGTATATCAAGTCTGTTTTACAATTTTTTTGGATACCTTAACAGAATTGTGACCTAGACCAAAATGTAAAGCATTGTTTTAAGATGCACACCAGTTAGGTTTTTTTCTAAGGCATGCTCATAAAATGACTTAAATTTCCCAATTGAACTATGGCTTAATCTTGGTTTAAAGCCCTGTCTATAAAACCGGGCCTAAGTGTCCTACAGTCATGTTGAGCATGTCAAGTCAGGTCACCTTTATTTCTATAGTGCTTTGTTTCAAAGCAACTTCACAATATTAAACAGGAAAATAACAGAATAATAGTCCAAAATTGTGCAATAATAGATACTAGCGTTATTATTCAGCTCCAGTCAGATCCATGACTGTGTAAAGTTCATCAATTATGAAACAAGTTCTACCCCACTGAAGACATATGTACATAACTATTTGTTTATGTTTCTAGGAAATGTAGTGAATGGGACCATTGGCAAACAGATGGTAGATATGCTGGTAGAATCATCCAGCAATGTGGAGATGATCCTCAAGTTCTTTGATATGTTCCTCAAACTCAAAGACCTCACATCGTCTGAGGCCTTTCGTGAATACGACCCAGACGGCAGAGGACTCATTACCAAGAAGGACTTCCACCGAGCCATGGAAGGCTTCAAGCACTACTCTCAATCAGAGATGCAGTTCCTGTTATCCTGTGCAGAGACAGGAGAAAGCGAGCTTCTGGATTACCCAGACTTTGTGACACGATTTCATGAACCGGCCAAAGATATTGGCTTTAACGTGGCTGTTCTTCTAACCAATCTGTCTGAACACATGCCAAATGATAGCCGCTTGCAGAATTTCCTAGAGCTGGCCGACAGCGTGCTTAAGTATTTCCATCCTCTCCTGGGAAGGATCGAAATCCTGGGCAGCGGGAAACGGATCGAAAGGGTCTACTTTGAGATCAGCGAATCCAGCCGGACACAGTGGGAGAAACCACAGGTATTAAGCAATCATTTCCTTGTGTGCTTTTGTGGTCTAATAATGTGTGTCTTATATGAATGTGTGTTCTGAATGATTCAGGTGAAGGAGAGCAAACGGCAGTTCATCTTTGATGTTGTGAATAAAGGCGGAGAGAAGGAAAAGATGGAGCTATTTGTTAACTTCTGTGAAGACACCATCTTTGAGATGCAGCTTGCTGCACAAATATCTGGTTCTGAGGGTGGAGAAGAACTGAAAGCAAAGGATGACAAAGAGGAGAAAGACAAGGTGGAAAAGAATGAAAACCTTGCTGAAGGCAACAGGATGGCCAAAGACTTGAGAGGTTTTTCCATAAGGAACATCGGAAAACACTTAAAAACTATAACCATCAGGAGTATCATCTCAGTGATCTTCTCTTTTTTCCGCAATGTTATGCTGTTTATCACTCGTGCCTTTTTAGGTCTGGTTTGGTTCTTCCTTTATCTGCTCTACCACATCTTTTTGAGTGGATGGATTATTGACGTGGCTAAAGAAATTAAACTGGCCGACCTTTTCAGTGACCTTCATGATCCTACCATGGTTGAGACCATAGCGTTCAGAGAAGGGGCGGTCAGAGATAATAATATGTGTGATACACGTGCCTTTTCTCCTCGTGGTGATCTTAGAGGAATGAGTATGGATCTGTCTGCGGTGTCCAGGGACCCCCAGCTCCTCACAGATATTTTCGGCTTGTGTTTGAAGAAGGAAGGAGGAAAGTACACACTGTCGAGCAGAGACCAACATGGCAGTCTGGATGAATTTCTAAACACGTCCAAATATCAGGTCAATAGTCTTGAGTATACCATTGTCAGCTTCTGATTCTCTTTATAGAAAATATTCTATAAAGCAGTTTATGAAGCTTACCTTTATAACAAATTAATGGACATCTGTGCACATTTGTGTTCGCTTTGAACATTTTTGTTAAAATAAATTTACATTTATGTGGATATGCGTGTTCAAAAAGCAAATTTGTGTCCACTTTAATCAGTTGTGTCCAAACAGTCTACAGTTTTTATACATTAGTTTCTATCTCCTGTATGTCTTCATTGTTACAAACAGGTGGAAATCTGTGAGAAGGTTTTTCATGAGGTGCAAGAAGAGAAGGATTCAGAGACCAAGAAAGCTTTGTAAGTATTCCAGACTAGGGAGAGATAAAACTCTGAAAACAGAAAATACTGCTGTTATAACAAGGCATACCACTGATTTTTAGCTTTCAAGTGTATCATTACTCTACCCCACAGGAAGCTCAGGGAACATATGAAGGGATCTTTGAACATTCTCAATTGTACCCTTGAGTACAAAGGGCATTCAGGCCCTGCACAATTAGAAGGGTGTGAAAATAAAATATTATTAAAACGCTGGGAAATGCTGTTGCCACAGAAGAAGAACAAATACATCACATTTAATAAAAATTCTAGTTTTTTTTTTAAACAAGAAGTGAAGTCTGATTCCTGATCTCATGAGCTGGTTTGAATCAGTCTAAAACAATATCTCTGTTCAAAAGTATGGGTCAGACTAAGTATTTATTTTTAAAAGTAATTTATTCAGCATGGATTCATTAAATTGATTGAATGACAACCAAGACATTCTCAATGATATTTAGAATAAATGCTGCTCTAAAGTATAGTTTCCACAAAAATATTAAGCAGCAAAACCATTTTCAACACTGAAAATACAGAACACTGAAATGTTTCTTAAGCACAACATAAGCATATTTGAATCATTTCTGAAGGTTTATGTGCTGTGATGCATAATATTGCATTTCAATTTTGCAGTGATGAGGATAAAAAGGAAAAGAAGCCTAAACGGAGACTTAGAAAACTCAGCTCTTTAAAACCAGATGAAACAGAAGTCCAGGAAACACCTTTTTGGAAACTGATCTGCTCTCATACCACCAAACTGCTGGTATGTTTCTCTCTTTGTCTCTGTTGTATTCCAGCTGCACAATACAAGCGATTAACCAGATGGACCTGGACATCCATATGTGATCTGATTACCCACAAGCATGTATTTTCTCTGCAGAACTGTTTCGCAAGAAATTTCTACAACATGAGATTGTTGGCTCTGTTCCTCACTTTTGCCATCAATTTTATTCTTCTGTTCTACAAGGTGAGTATTGATTTCTCTGCTAAAACATCAGCTTTATTGCTGTTGGTCAGGCTGGTCTGTTTTGATAATTTCAAACCACTTGGATTGAGAAACGATCTGAAATAACTGAGCAGGTCTGTCTTGTCTGGACCAGTTTAAACCAGATAACACAGTAAACCACACAAACCCAGATTGGACAGAAAACATCCATATCATTTTTTTATTTAGGTTTCATCAACCATTGATGATGATGAGGATGTGAAGATCACTCTCCGTGACGACAGCACCAAGGGTTCACTGGAAGTTTATTTTGAACTAGAAGAGAACAGTGGCTACATGAAAATTATTCTTCACAGTCTGGCTGTCCTGCACACACTAATCTCACTCTGCTGTATCATCGGCTACTACTGCCTGAAGGTTATACACAGCTCACACACACACTTCACGCAGTACAACAGGCACTTCAGTTTTGTGCAAATACCCACTACATTATTTCCTTTGATAGACTAAAAAATGCTTCACCTTTTTGGCTAATGTTAATTACCCCTTTAGACATACAGTGAGTCTGAAGTCTCTGGAACATCTGACCATCTGTACAAAGAGTCACTTGAGCAGCGTCATAACTAAGTGTGCTAGAAGTAGTGCGAAATCAGAAATATTTTATTAATTTTAGCTCATAGGTCATTATTCCTTAGTTTTTCTTGTTTTCAGGATTCAAAATTCTAATCAATCATTAATTTACAGGTTTAAAAATCCGTTTAAAATGCTCTCATGCAACTAACTTGATCATCATCTGACTCTTGACAGGTTCCTTTAGTCATTTTTAAGCGAGAAAAAGAGCTGGCTCGTAAACTTGAGTTCGATGGACTCTATATCACAGAGCAGCCTTCTGAAGATGACATTAAAGGCCAGTGGGACAGGATGGTCATCAATACACCGTAAGAGCTGTGTGACTGTCTCATAAAGGCTCACATAAGCATTAAATAAGAGGCAATCTTTTATATGAATTTCTGCATGAGCAGTGTTTACCTAACGGTCACTAATAATTCAGTACTGTTTTCTGTTTTCTTTGCCGTTTTTGTAGATCATACCCGAGTAATTATTGGGATAAATTTGTGAAAAGGAAGGTAAGATAAACAAATAATATATTTCCTCAGAAAATGTTGTATTAAAACTGTTGAGGAACATACTGTAATAGTATGACAGTATCTCACAACTCAAAAATTTTGACTCTTGCAGTATTCAGTGCATTGTTAATATTATTATTTTTATAATATAATTTTATAAAATTTAATAATATGCTGTCTCCTAATATGATAATATTTTGTATTTTTTAGCATTTAGTTTTTAAATTTGTTTTATACTGTATTTCAACAGACTAAAACCAGCATATCAGGCCACTGCTTTAACGGTGAGGGTGTTGTGGGTGATTGCCAGATTGCCAGAGTGTTGCTATGCAGTTGCTAGGTTGTTCTGATTGGTTGCTGGTGGTTATTTACAGGCTCACTCACAAGTGTCTATGACATTCAGTCTCAGGTCCCTCTTTCAGTGTCAGTCAATGGGATGCTTTCTATTTGTCATCCGCCTGGTGGAAATCATAAATCCAGTTTCTATAAGTAACTGCCATCCTATAATGTGTAAGACAAAATAAGGCACGTGCTCTGAGATATCGTTCTTATCTGTAACATGAAGTGTGGGATGAATCACGTGCTGAATTTAATACTAAGGTTCAGCCAAACAAATGCTTTAATGCCTGAATGTGGTACAGTAAGCTGTGTGGCTTTTGTTTTTCTGCGTTTGATTCATTCTGTGATGGCTTTCTGTGCTGCAGGTGATGGCAAAATATGGAGAGCTCTATGGATCGGCACGCGTCAGTGAGCTGCTGGGTTTAGATAAAGCTGCTCTGGACTTCAGTTCAGAGACTCAGGAGAGCAAGAAACCTGTACAGAAGGTTGCCCTGTGAGTTACAACCCTGTGACCCCATCTTTCCTGTTTACTATATTTATTTCACCATCCAATCCCGCTTCTGTTCAACAAAACAGCCCAATCAATTCATCGGCAGAGACTGAAATGAAAAACATGATTTCCGTGTGTGCCAGATGATGGCAGCAGCGCTCAATACGATAGGCTTAAAATAAATCATATAAATCATTCTCATGTTTTCACAGCTTCAGATTAAACACCACTGATCTGAAGTACCTGATATGGAAGCTGGGAGTGGTTTTCACCGACAACGTAAGATCCCTGACTCTTTGAACACTCAACGTGTTATACCTGAAGGGACTGGTTAAATCTGGAATGAAACTTTTTTTTTTTCTTTTTCTCAGTCCTTCCTTTACCTGGCCTGGTATATGTTTGTGTCAGTACTGGGTCATTATAACAATTTCTTCTTCGCTGCCAACCTGCTAGACATCGCCATGGGCTTCAAAACACTGCGCACCATACTGTCATCTGTTACACATAATGGCAAACAGGTACTGCATTTGGTGTATGTTTGTGTGTACGTATATGCAATGGCCAAATGTATTTAGACCCTCAAGTCACACTTCAAAAATATGAATGTCATTATACTGTCATTATATCATAATGTCATTGTAATAAATAAAACATATATACTGGTCAAATTGTATTTTTGTATATCAAAATCTTATTGACCTTAAATGTTGTAAACTGTAGTATATATTTTTGGTTAATCTTTGACATTCATGTTACAATTTTTCTTTAAGATCAGTGCCTTTTGGCTTTTTATTTTTTTGTTGCCATCTGCAGAAACATTCATACATTTTCAAGTGTGATAATGTCCAAATCTTTTGTGTCACTGTATACAGTATGTGAGATGAAAAGCTGTTGTCTGTTTCAGCTGGTGTTGACAGTGGGACTGTTGGCTGTGGTTGTGTATCTCTACACTGTGGTTGCCTTTAACTTCTTCCGCAAATTTTACAACAAAAACGAAGACGGTGAACCAGTGGATATGAAATGTGATGATATGCTCACAGTGAGTATCCCTCGATTATCATTAACTTAAACTAATGTTCAAAGGTTTGAAGCTCCTCATGCTCAACAAGGCTGCATTTATTTGATCAAAAATACAGTAAAAACTGTAATATTGCAAAATATTATTACACTTTAAAAGGTCATTTACTCCTGTAATGCCAAAGCTGTATTTTCAGAAGCTGTTTTTTGAGTCTTCAGTGTCACGTGATCCTTCAGAAATCATTCTAATATACTGATTTGGTGCTCAAGAACCATTATCAATGAAATCAGTTGTGCTGCTTAATAGTTTTTATGGAAACCGTGGCACATTTTTTCATGATTCTTTGAAGGTTCAAAACAAACAGCATTTATTTAAAATAGAAATATTTTGTTACATAAATAACTATACTGTCACTTTTGATTAATTTAATACATCCTTACTGAAAGAAAGTATTTCGGTAACACTTTATAATAACTACACGCTATGAATCATTAGTTAAGCATTAGTAAATAGTCAGTTCATCCTTTATA
>JAUCMU010000033.1:6184966-6195580 GCA_032275025.1 Enteromius treurensis | reverse complement strand
GAAATCAGCACATTTTTCATCAGTTCACCTCTGCTCTTCTCCGATTTTCTCTCTCCCTCAGTCCATTCGTCACACACGCTTAATAATGGCGGCACCCATGTCAAACTTCAAAATAAAAGTTCTCTCACAAATTTATAGATCCCCTACATTCCCCCCTACTAAACCCTGCCATACCACCGGACCTCCTTTCAGCGGCTCCTGAAAAAAATAAATACAGAGAATAGCAGGTAAACATTATCAGTGTGAACATCAGTACAACAATGAAAAACATACATTGGAAGAAACTTCAAAACCTTTTTTCCAGATTTACATAGGACTATTTCAAGACATAATCAGTCCTATACCTCACGGGTAAAGTACCTCTGTTCGAACGCTGTGAACGTCTATGTTCAGGAATACTTTCATTTTCACTTTCAGCTTCAGAACCACCTGAATGTATGGACTCAAGTACTGACTGATTTACTGAATCATCAGCTGACATCTCATTGTCATGGTCTCTGATAACTGTGTCTAATTCCTCCCCACTTCCCTGTCTATCTTGTTTGTCTAGAGTTGTAGCTGGTGCTAATGTAACAACAGGGACTGCAAGGACATCGGAATCTTCTGAATCAGTGTGTGCCCTAGATTCATGCCTAGGTGTACTAGGTGGTAGGAACGACTGAAAAGTGCAATGCCTGAGTTGATCCCTAGGTACAACTTTACATGGACCCCCTTTCTCTGGGCGAATTGTGTAAACAGGAGTGTCTGCGTGATTCTGTTTTACTACAATGTAAGGCAAGGGTTCCCAGTGATCTTGTATCTTCTTCCTTCCCCTATGTGAATGATTCCGTAACAGAACGCGGTCACCGGGTCTCATAAGTGCGCTATGAGATCTGCGATCATAGACTCTTTTCCTTCGTTTCGAAGCTTCCTGTGCTGCAGAGTTGGCAACTTCAACAGCTATCTTCAATCTGTCATGATGGTTTTTCACCCAGTCATCGAGATTGTCAACTCCACTGTCCTCCACGTCTCTTCCGTTAAGGATATCCATTGGCATTCGGGCATCCCTACCAAACATCAAGTAGAATGGCGAATAGCCGGTTGAAGAATGAACTCTGCTATTGTACGCCATAGTCAGTTCAGGTAAATATTCTTTCCAATTCTTTTTCTTTTCCAGGGGTAATGTCCTTAGCATGTCATGCATGGTTCTATTGAATCTTTCACACTGGGAGTTACCCTGTGGGTGATATGGAGTGGTGCGACTCTTTCCAATTCCATAAATTTTACACAATTCTTTGATGATGTTGGCTTCGAAACATCGACCTTGATCGGAATGTAGTCGGGCAGGACAGCCATAATGACTAAACCAATGTTGCACAAGGACTTTGGCAGTAGTGTGGGCAGTCTGATTTCTGGTTGGCACTGCTATAGTGAAGCGAGTGAACATGTCAGTTAAGACGAGGACGTTCTCGTATCCTCCTACAGACTCTTCCAATACTGTATAATCCATCGCCAGAACTTCCAGCGGTGCAGAAACATTAGTACACGTCATTGGAGCTCTTATTTTAGGAAATACATCCTTCGCGAGAGCACATCTCTTGCATTCCTGGACCCAGCGTTGAACATCCTTACTCATAGTTGGCCAGTAATAGCTCCGTCTCATGCGCTCCAGTGTGCTTCTCTCTCCAAAATGGCCACAATGGTCATGCTGACTCTCATATACTTTGTAACGCAAGGGTTCGGGCACAACTAGTTGACAAATTTCTTCACCGTCTCGGGGATCAAGAATAGTACGGAACATCACTCCCTTTTTAAGCTTGAGTCGTATGAATTGTCTAGCAAGTTTTTTTAACTCAGCACCCATGTTGCGTTGCTCAACTGAACTCAGAGTCTTGTTTTTAAGAACAGCATGGTAGATAGGAGCTATTTGAGGGTCGATCTTTTGTTGTTCCTCTATATCACTCCAGCAGTAACCAGGAATTTTCCTTGTCACAGACACTTGGACTAATGCTTTTACTCTCTGCTGCTTTTCAGCGGCTGGCCATAAGCATGTGCGCACTTCCTCAGAGTTCATTTTAACGAAATCTTTAGCAAAGTCCTCCTGTTCAGGCTCCTCGGCAGATGGAATTCTTGATAGCACATCTGCATTTGTGTTTTGTCGTCCTGGTTTGTAATAGACCTCAAAATCAAACTCAGACAACTGAGCAATCCACCGTTGTTCGACTGCTCCTAAATTCGCTGTTTCTAAGTAACGCAAAGGGTTGTGATCTGTAATCACAGAGAACTTGGAGTAGATCAGGTATTCTTTGAACTTTTCGGTTACAGCCCATTTTAAGGCTAGCAACTCTAGTTTGAAAGCACTGTAATTCCGATCATTCTTTTCTGACCCACGAAGACCTCGACTTGCATATGCAATCACGCGTTCAGCCCCTTTTTGTCTTTGGCTCAGCACGGCCCCAAGACCATGTAAGCTCCCATCAGTTGTGAGCACGAAAGGCTGACTGAAATCTGGGTACGCAAGGACGGGTGGAGACATTAAAGACTGCTTGAGGTTCTCAAATGCGGTCTGACATTCTGTTGTCCAGTTTAGAGGTTCAATCATGTTCCCCTTCCCTCCTTTACCAACCAGGGAATGAAGAGGTCGGGCTAACTGAGCAAAACCAGGCACAAACCTCCTGTAGTAACTCATAAATCCAAGGACCTGTCTTAACTCTTTCACATTTGTGGGTGCAGGCCATGTTTCCAACACCTGAGTTTTCTCTCCATCCACCTTTATTCCTTGGGAGGAAATTAGATGACCCAAGAATTTCACTTCGGGTTTCAAAAGAAAGCACTTGCTGGGTTTTAGTTTCAAACCATGCTGTCTCAATCGGTTAAATACTACTTCCAGTCTTTGGCAATGAGTTTCGAAGTCTTTCGAAAAGATGATAATGTCATCCAGGTAGATTAGCAGTACATCAAAAGTTAGGTCACTGAGCACCACTCCCATCAGACGCTGAAATGTCGCCGGAGCATTACAGAGTCCGAACGGCATCCTGGTCCATTCAAACAACCCAAAGGGAGTGGTGACTGCAGTCTTCGCTCTATCCTCATCATTCATCGCTACTTGGAAATACCCAGAGGTAAGATCAAGGGTGGAGAACAGCTGTGCATTTCCTAAGGCATCTAACGATTCCTCTACTCGAGGGAGAGGATAAGCATCTTTACAGGTCACTTTATTTAGTCTTCTGTAGTCGCAGCAGAAACGTACACTGCCATCCTTCTTAATCACAATTACAGCTGGAGAGGCCCATGGGCTACAGCTTTCTCTGAGAATACCTTGAGACACTAAATCTTGAACATGCTTTTTCACTTCCTGAAACACCTGAGGTGGAATTCTGCGATGTCTTTGCTTAATGGGAGGAGCATCTCCTGTAGGAACACCATGGGTGACAGAAGTTGTATAACCGAAGTCACTATCATTCTTTGAAAACACATCACTGTGCTTGAACAGCAGTTCCTGAAGTTTGTGATGTTGACTTTCTATGAGGTTCTCTAAATTAATGTGCACTGGAACTGGCAGTTGCTCTGTGGTGCTTACCTCTACATTCACCTGATGTTGCTGTACCGCTTTAACATGCAAAGTATCCTCATTCTCCTCAAACTCAACAAGCTCTTTAGACACAACTTCCTGTGGCTTAGAGAGTGCAGCGATCCTACATCGTGGTGGGAGTTTTACGGGCTTTTCACTAGAATTTAATACTCTGACAGGAACTTTACCATCAGCTGTCTTGGCAAGCACGTTAGCGATCAGAACACTTTTAGGCAAACTGATATTTGAAGAGGCCTCCACCAACACTTGACAGCTCACTTTTGGTGGTATTCTGCAGCGGCCTTCCAGAACACGTTCACTGAATGAAGGAATAGTGATTGCTTGCTTCCCAGCAACCTTCACAAAGCCAATTTTGTCATCACAGCCTAATGCTTCAGTCTGCATCTTAAGGTTAGCCAACACTCGCTGGACCCTGGCCTCCTTAAAACCACAGCTATACCTGTCCATCTTCTTCATGTCATCCGTAGTCATGAAAAGATCCTTCAGGTCACTCAACACATTCATCCCCACGATGCCAGGCAATCCTTTCAACTCTGTCCCATTGGATTTACTCTCTTTGATCACAAAGACGCACTTTCCATGCAACATCTTCCCCATGCACTCAATGTCTGCTTCTAGACATCCAATGATAGGAATGTCCAGGCCGTTTGCTGCTGAGAGGCGGACCCAGTTGGCGGATGACAACACAACCTCTCCAAAGTGATTTTTAAAATGTGACTCGGTGATAGTAGTGACTTCTGAACCTGTGTCCAAGAGGCAGGTGGTATTGATACCAGCAATTTTCACTTCAATGGTCAGGCAATCTCCAAAAGCACTTTCACAAAGGGACTTGGAAACATTCTCCGTATTACAATCTGCAGTATGGCTTCTTATAACGGATGGTCCAGGGCTCTCCAGCACTGAAGTTTCTCTGTCTGCTGTCTTCTCCCTCTCTACTGTGTGAGGTTGCACTCTACTAGAGTTTTCTCTACTCTGAGGACAACGTCGGCTTGTGTGCCCTGGCTTACCACACGTATAGCAGATCTATCTTCCTTCACTATCATTTAAAGGTGCATTTTTCATCTTACTTTCCTCCCCAGAAGGTTTTACTTTCTCTTTGCTGTTGACCATCTGAAGCAGTTCTTCCTGTCTGGAAGCGGTCTTTTGAATAACTCTAGAGTGAGAGGGGTTGCAGAGGTAGCATGAACAACACCACGTGAACGAGTACTGGATCTTGGATTGCTTGGAAGTTGAACCTCCTCTTCTTCTGACCAAACAATAGCTTCTTGCATAAGCTGGATGAATGTCAGGTCTCTCTCAGCTTTAGCTCTCCTCTTCATTTCACGCCGTAGTGAATCATCTTTGAGGCCTAATACAAGCTGTTCTTTCAATACGCCATCAGCATCAGGAACTCTAGACGGCTCTCTGCTCTGGATCATACTCAGCTTCTCCTGCAAGTCATACGCATAAGAACGGATGGTTTCTCCAGGCATTTGTTTGCGGTCATAAAACTCTTTCAGCCTGCTGCCAATGGGAAGTTTGTCCCCATAAGTCTCGTCCAAAGCATCGAAAATCTCCTCCACATACCTCTCCTTGCCACTGAGCATGAATTTTACTGTCATCTTTGCCTCATCTTTCAGATACTGCTTCACAAACTCAATTCTGTCTTCTTCAGGAATTTTCATCACCTTGAAGGCGGACTTCATTGAACTTATCCATTCTTCTATACTCAACTCACCAGGCTTGGAATGACATCCACTGAACTCTGGAAGTTTACGATCTCTTGGAATGTACACAGTAGATGGTGCTCTTTCTGCAGCCGCTTGCTGTTCAATAACGGTTTTAGCAAGGGAAAGCGCCTCTCTCTGTTCGGCTCTGGCTTGCTCTAACATGCCGGACTGCTCACCGAACCGTCTTTGCATCTCTTCAAACTGTCTTTTTAATTCCTCTAGTTCAGCCATAGCGTTGATTCAAGGACTACAAACTTACACTAAATCAGGAATTGATCCTGTTCGTGACGCCAATATGTGGCGGAGGGAACGTGCCACCGCCTTGTGGGGCAGATATTTAACTCTTAACTAAGGAAGACTGAGTGAGAAACAGGATCTGAGTCCCCCCACCCAATGCTTTTGGTCTCAGTATAACAAGTAGTTATATGTGGGTGCCTATTGTGTTGCTATGTGGAGCTACAGATTAGGTGAGGTGGGCTCCAGGACTTCTTTAATTCACGGTGGTAGCCTGAAGTGTGAGAGTGTGCAGAAAACTCAGAAAAATCCACCCTCCCCAGATCTAACAGAATAGGTGAGATGGCCCCACTCCTTAGTATAAGAGATTTAAAACAATGTATGCAGTTTCAGTTTAACTAAATAAAAGTATTTATTTACATAAAAAGTATTAGTCTTAAGAGACCACCTAAATGAGTTTGACTTTTCTCTTGTCTCTTCAATGAAAAAGAAACATATATTTTAAATTAAATCAGCTCAGAATGAAATCAAATATAGACAATGATAAACAAAATATAAACAATCTTTGACCGTTTCACTTTAACCTTAAACAACAATCAATGTTCTTTTTTATCACACTGAAATCTTCACATTCCCAATCAGTTTGAATGAAATCAGTTCACATTAAAATTCTGAAAGGTTCCTTCAAAAATCCAATTATAACAATTATAGTCTATCCATTCACAAGTCCTACAAGAATACATAAAATAAAAATACAAAAATAAACAATAAACAAAAATAAAATAATTTACTCAGCGGTTCTTCTCCCCTGAGTTATGTCTTCTGCCCAAAAAGTATTTGGACAACTTGTTGTATGACAAAGCAGAATATAGCAAAATATCTAAGTGGCAGAAACTCTATAAACATACAGCACAGATATACAGCTACACTTTTAAGTTAATTTTTGTTATAAACAAAAAAGCATAAAAAAAGTATTTTATTGCATAAAAGTATATTATAATATACGAAATATAGCTAGTGTTTATATTTATATAAATATTATACATATATAAATATGCATGTTTTTTTTTTTTTTATATGTACAGTATACAGTATATCCATATGCAGGTTTTTTCAATTTAAGAAAATACATTCACACCACATTTGAAGAAACTATTTCTCACCTATAACCTGGAAACATATAATACATTTGAAAAACTTTTATTTATAAAATTCTAGTCTAGTTTGGTTCTCTAGGTGATTCCAACAACATGTACAGCAGATTAATTGGATACTATGAAATGTATATTCTTGCCACTGAAATACATTTTGAAAAAATATATTTTGGTATAGGAAAGTTGAAACTAAATACAGGTTTGAAATTTCAACACGTATTTCATTTAACATAATTTAAAACATCTAGTATGTTAAACATATTTTGGCCAGAAAATATGTATATTCTGAAATATGCATTTAATCTAAAAAATACAGAGCAACTGAAATTTTTGAGGAGACATCATCCATTTCAGCACTGCAGCTCATTATATATTGAGCATGTGATATCTCTTATGAGAGTTAGAAGGACTTTATGAAGAATAAAAATTCAGCTGGGCTTCTTTGTGAAGCAGCTGCTGCAGTCCTCCAGCAGAATGAAGAGTCTTCAGTGCTGGCTTCATTTGTATCAGTGTCAAACTCAAGCACGTCATTATGGCTCCTGACACTCTAGCTGCTTTGTAAACACTTCATAAACCACTCGCTATTTCACAAATGATGTTTGTTCTATGACCTACCCTACTAAGAATTGTTTTGGCTCTTTGCTTTATCAAAGCAACAGCATGTGAGCTTGTCTGAGGGACATGGCGTATTTGGACCATCAGAACTCATTATGAATTCTTCACATGGGTAAATTAATTACTGAGGGAATTATGAAGTCGACCGTAGTGGTAGTTTATCAACAAATGCTTCACATGAAATTAATTACTGTGTGTTTGTGTGTGTTTGCATATTCGCCTTTGGCACCGGAAATCAGATGTAAATCCTGAAGGAGACTCTCTTCTTTCACGTCTCGCATCTGATTTTTCCTTTTTCTCTGTGTCTTTTGTGTTAGTCTCCTGAGTTTTCTTTATTCCTCTCAGGATCCATCATCTCAAAAGTATTTCAGTCTGCCTGCAGAGCTGACCAGAGAGAATACAGAGAGAATATACAAATGCACTGAATACAAACATATAACCAGTAACACATCACAGACTGGAAAAGCAGTATACAAGGACAAAACGTCAAGGACATGATCAGTCACAGAGATAAGGAGAGAGAGAAAAAAGTTACTGCTTTCAAAAGAAAAAAAAATTGTGTTTGTGCATGTGAAAGAGAAAGATGAAAGTTTTTGCAAGCACTTAACTAATTAATGACCATAAACAAAACCACTTATTATGACCCCTGTGTATTTCTATAGTCCAAAAGTTTTCTCTCTGTTCCTTTGTGCATTTTACTTCTGTTGTACTGTTTACTGTTTGTAATAAACTTTGTTTGGCATAGTGCAATAGAAATATTGTTGGCTCTATGACAAACAGCTTGTGATGTTCCTCTTTTGTAAGTCACTTGGGATAAAAGCATCAGCTAAATGGATGAATGTAAATGTTGAGAGTTGAGACTGAAAGAGTTTAAATGGAAATATTCCACATTTCACTCCACAGTAAACAATATACATATTTATGTTAGAAATTTGCTCAGAATGTTATGCATCATGATCATATACTGGATATCAGGTATTATCATTTTACGTCTTTTAATTAATTTATTTTAGGACAGGTTTTACCACTCACAATAAATTATCTGTGTGTTATTTCATATTAAGTTTCTTAAATTCTTTTTTACAAAGTTGAATTAACATTTTTTTAGACAGGTATTTATCATTCACTACAGTATTATTGGTTTCTTATTTTATGTTTCATTTATTAAATAATGTTTTAAAAAATATTTATTTTATTTTAGGACACTCATATGGATTATCCATTTCTTATTTCATATTTAATTTGTAAACACAAAAAATATATTTTTTTTAATAAAATTTTTTATTTGATATATTTTGATTTATTATTTTGTTTTAGGATAGGTTTTATTTCTTACTAGGCATTATCAGTTTCTTATTTCATATTTAATTTATATAAAAAAAATTTTACAAACCAATTTTATTTAAGAACTAGATTTAGGGATTATCAATTATTTATTTAATGTGTATTTTCTTAAATAATATTTATACATATATTTTTTTTATTTTATTTAGGATAGGTTTTATCACTTGTTATGGATTATCTTCTTATTTCATATTTAATTTCTTTAATCTTTATTTAATTATTCATTTTATGGCAGGTTTTATCACTCGTTAGAATTGTTCCTCTGTGCTGTTTTGTCAGCTGATACATGCTTCAAATTTAAGATGAAAGGATTACAAAAAGGCTCCTGCGATTCTTAATGACAAACACACCCCTTAAATACACCCCTCCCCTCTGGCTTCATGTATTTATAGCATCTGTTATGTTGTACTGAGTTTATGTATGACTAGCAGAACAGAATTTGTTTCTATGGCTGATTCTGGGGCTACATGTTTAATATGCCATCGAACTGACTTTTCATAGTCTCTTGCTGCTTAATATGGCTCTTTGCACTCCGTTTGGCACTGAAGCAGGGGAATTTAACTGTCACTTTAAGCTTGACAGTTAAATGGCACAACAAGTTGAAAAATGTACAATTTCGATTTAGTCGTTTTGCAGATATCCTTGCTAAAAGTAACATTTAAAAAATTTATATTGGTAATGGGATGCCAGATACATTACGGATGAGCTATGTGGCATCCAAGGTCACATCCACCCAGCATATCAACAAGCATTGAAAAATGGAGTGTTAAATATAACGGACAAAAAACATTCATTCCACAGAGAAGGACACTGCTCATTTTTCAAAATAGGCAACAGAGAGCTTTTAAAGTAGCCTATGTCCAATCAATTTCCTGTTGAGACATGTCACCAGATTTTAACAAAGACTAATTTAAACATCAGCTCTACATGGCCAAAAACACAAAGTGACATTTGGATTCATTGGATTTGGGTTCAGTGAAAGATACTCCAAGGTCAGTGCCATATGAGAAGATGAAGTGAATTTACTAGACTTGAACATTCACATTCAAACATTTTTCAAAATATTTTCAACTCTTCCACAGATGAAACAAAGTCATGCAGGTTTAGAACGATGTAAGAGTAAGTAAATATAAACTGAATTTTTAGTTTGTGTCTGTGAATACTTACCAATTTGCTGTATTTTGTATTTGAAAAAAATTGCATAAAATAGTAATATTGTAACATTATAATTTAAAAAGAAATGTTTAGCATTTAAAAAAGATGACAAAGCGTCTCAGGGTTATGAATATAAACTTAGTTCCTTGAAGGAACGAGACCCTGCGTCAAAAATGCTATGAGAACGCCTCGGCACGACCACGCTCTGAATCTGCTGTGAAACCTGTCCAATAGGGGATCAAGACCTCATAGGCGGGAAGCTTAAAACACGTGTGGTGAGACCAAATGCCAGCCTCAGAAATGAAGCAAGCGCTTGGTAGGGATGCAGTGGGTGTGGCCAAAAAGACGCAGTGTCTTTTATGTTCATAACCCCGAGACGTTCCTTTTCAGGAACTCACATTGCGTCAAAAACGCTATGGGAACGAGATACCCACGCCTCCAGACCCGCAAGTCCCTGCCTAGTGTAGAGTAGCACAACTAAGGCAAGAGGACGACTGAGCCTGAGGTAGCAGGAAGGTCAAGCCCGTAGAACCTTACAAAGGTCAGAGGGGAAAACCAACCAGCTGCTTTGCAGATGTCCGGAACCGGGACACCTGCCAAAAAGGCCTTTGAGGGCACCACACCTCTAGTCGAGTGAGCTCTGACTCCCATCGGCGAGGGGAAACCTGCAGACTAGTATGCCATGCACTATGAGGTGAAAAGCTTCCTTCTTAATGCATAAAGTCTCCTCGTTGAGGGAGCCCTCGACTGCAGAATAGTCTGAATGATCTATAATATATACACTCAACAAAAATATAAACGCAACACCTTTGTGTCTGCTCCGATTTTTCAT
>JAUCMU010000033.1:6170650-6184866 GCA_032275025.1 Enteromius treurensis | reverse complement strand
TAGATCTTTAAGTCCATCTCATGAAAAATCGGAGCAGAAACAAAGGTGTTGCGTTTATATTTTTGTTGAGTGTATGTATACAGTACATATCGACCAATAATCCTCCCGCTATGATTTGCGCCCGCCTCAGGGGCCCACCCATAGAATCAACCATTCTGGACGGGGGTGCAATAGGGTGCCTCCCTGCTGGGAGAGAAGGTCCCACCTGACCGGGATCTTCCACGGCGAGCCATTGAGGAGAGATATCAGGTTCGCAAACCATATTCGGCCCGGCCAGAATGGTGCTTCTAAAAGTAGACTGACCCCGTCCCGACAAACCCTTTCTAGGACTCCTGGGAGCAGAGCAAATGGGGGAATATCTTACAGATGCAGCCTCGGCCACGTCTGGACCATAGCATGCAGCCCCAGGTGAGCTGTATGAAGTAAGAGCACCAGAGAGGACATTGCGCATTCTCCTGAGTTGCAAAGAGGTCCACTTCCGCTCAATAAAAAACATTCCAAATCTGCTCCACCACCTCGGGGTGAAGCATCCACTTCCTGTGCCTCGGTGACAGATGGCTGGCTAGCGCCTGTTCAACCGGCGGCATCTTTTTATAGCGCTTTTCTGCCAGCCCCGCCACGTTACCGTAGTAATCCGAGGCTGGGATATACAATATTGAGGAGGAGGGCTTCCTCCAGGACTTACACACCTCAGTGTGAAGGTCTGGGAATAACGGGAGACATCGGCGAGATGGGGGCAGCCGCGGCCGCAAAAACCGTTCATCCAGCCTGCTTGATGGAAGCTCAGCCTGTGGAGCTTTAGGCCAATCTAAGCTGAGGCTCTCTACAGCGTGAGTCACCACCTCTAGAAGCTCTTCAGAGCGATGTGACTGAGCCAACGGCTGGCTGTCCATACTGACAACATTTACCTTCTCGGAGGAAGATGAATGTCTCATTGATTGGCCTGCCTGGGGAGAAGTTACTGCTCACGGTTCTTGATCTGGATGGGAAGGAGATAGGGGATCACCCGTCTCGATTCCCTCCATCAGATCGATTTGATCCCCATGAATGCAAACGCCGGTTCGCCTCAGCGACAGCAGGGCCTGCACCATGAGGAACGCTAGTGACAGCTCCCTCCGCAAAGAGAGTAGCCAGGGAAAGCTCACTGCAGCATGGGCAGTCCCCTCTCTCAAGAGCGGCCACTGCAAACTATTCTCTCAAACAAGTCACACAGAGAAGATGTGAATCCCTAGGTGTAAGGAAACGGCCACAGGGACTAGCACACTTCCTGAATGATTTTTCTACTTTCAGAAGTGTTTTAACAAAGAAAACTCAATCGCTGCGACAGACAGACAGACGTCTTGATCCCCTATTGGACAGGTTTCACAGCAGATTCAGATCGTGGTCACGCCGAGGCGTTCCCATAACATTTTTGATGCAGTGTCTTGTTCCTGAAAAGGAACTAAATTCTCCAGTCTTTAGTGTCACATGATGGCTTTTTTTTCTCTATTCTTTAACGGGTGGGGTTTTGGTTCCTTGCACCTAATTTCTAGTGATTATCGTCGTTTTGATTACTGAGATTACGCCTCTGCATTTAATAAATAAATAGTTTAATTTTGTCATTATATACTACCATTCTCCTATTTGACAATGTTCAGTGCTTTGCTACAATCTGTATTGTTAAAAGTGCTATATAAATAAAAGTGATTGATTGATCTTTCTAAAAACATTCTAATATACTGATTTGATGCGCAATGAACATTTTTTTGATGAAAAAAAGGTTCTTCTCACACCCTATAACCTGAATGCAGTTTCAATGGTTGTCTTGCCAAGTTGAAGTTGTAAAGCATGCGGCTGACGGCCCTCCACACCTTCATGTCAAATAGAGAGTCCTCCATATTACCATTTAGATTACAAACCCTGATGCCAACAGCAGACCAATCAGCCCAGACAACACACACCTTCTGTTCGGAACATGCTCTTACTTTATAGATCTGAATGCAGGTTGTTCACTCTCATAAAATGCTAATGAACTCAAGGAACGCTGTTCTCCATGAATTAGCCCAAGATAGTCTCTAACTGAATGTTTTCAGCAGAGAATTTAGGTTCAAACTTCCAGATCTCACCCCCAAGCGACTTTAAAAGTGCTGAAATAGGCATTGAAAGAAGAGGTTTAGTAACCATCCTTGTGAAATCTGGCTATTTGTAGCAGTTGGAATATGCCCATTTTCAAAACCATTTCAAACGTTTCCAAACTTTCTAATCTAGATCTTTTAAATCCTTCCCAGATTTTCTGAAACCCTCTTTTAAAACCTGTGAGAATGAGGCTAATCTTCCTGCCTTAAAAAGCAAATGGTAAGTGATCACATGCGCCAAGCATCCACCTGATCAAACCTCCTCCAGATACTTCTGTATGGTTGCCTGTGTATGAGTCCAGTATGGCAGGAATGCAGACCCAACGCCAGCCTAAAGTAGTGCATGAGCATTGTGCCAACGCACATTCCCTCCTCTCTTTTCTTTCATCTCATCACAATGACAATTGAACCCAAAAACCCAGTGGTCCAGTGGTCTGTTGTGGATCACAGGTCTGTTTGGTTCATGGCAATGTGATTAGTAAACATATGTAAAGTGTGGAACATTACAACATATTTAGCATTTTAAAATATAAGCTTTATGCGCAACTTTAGAGGCATACGCAGGTTTACAAACCTTTGTTATTTCAGAACCCTAAATTCTTGAAATGAATAGGTTGATTTTATTTTATTTATCAAGTGAGATAAAATAAATGTTTTAAATTTTGGGTTTGCTAGGTTTTATGTTTCTAAAAGCAATGTCTTTTAGAAATAAAGTAACAGTAATATAGGGAAAATTATTACATTTTAAAATAACTCAGTTTTTCCAAATGTAATATAAAATGTGATAGCAAAACTAGTTATTGTCTTCATTGTCACACAATCCATGAGAAATCATTCTAATGTGCTGATTTCAAGAAACATTTATAATTATCATGTGATTTTTTGTTATTTGTTTTTGCTATGTTAAGAAAAATTATTTATTTGAAATGCTGTCTTTCATTAACAGTGAAAAAGTCTCACTTTTGATCAACTTAATGCATTCACAAAAACTGAGAGTGTTTTTTGACCCTTCATGCATGTCAACTTGTTGTGGACTCCCAACCAAAATATTAACCTTTCATTACCCTTAATAGGGACACTTTCGGGGTGTTAAGGTGCAGTAGATTAAGTTCAGCATTTAGAAAAAAACAACAACAACAAAAAATAATAAAAACTTACAAACACCCCATACAGTAAAACATTAAAGTCATGTTTGATTGCAAGCATTGTTAAACAATTGTGATACTGCGTTGGTTCACCACAAGTGGATACAATCTTGATTCTAAAGCAAAACTAGTTGAGAACCACCGATTTAAATCATGATAACACTTCTAGAATTTCCAACCATGTTGCACATTTAAAGCAAAGATGCTGCAGTTGTCTTGTATATTGGCTTGAAAAGAGCCGCGTCTGTATGTCACTCAAGCTCCCGCATTAAGGGAACTAAAGCCTAATCGATAAAGCGAGATGCGATCTTATATGTCAGCAGGATTAACTCTCCGCGGCAAAGCAGAAGACAGCGAGCAGTAGGAGACGTTGTGAGTCTATTACAAAACAGACAATGACGACGATCATAATCTTGACAATAATGCTAATGATGACGGGTATTTTCCTGTCTCCCGCTGCTCCTCCATCATTTCCAAGATGCTACCACATTAATCTCCACGAGTCACGTTTCCGTAAGTGTGTCAAGCATTTGTTTAGAGGGACTCAATCTTAACATTCTTGCAGGAGATTAAGAAACGCTGATAAATGCTCTGTAACTTATGTGACGCGACTCCCAGAAGCTGTGTGGTTAAGCTATATAAAAGATACTAAATGACAGAAGCAAGTGCTTGTGTGTGCGTTCAAATGGCTAAGCTCTATAGTTAGCGCTATGCCAAGCAGATAGAGGCCTGACAGCGGGAGATAAGCAGTCTGAGTGTGAATGCTCCGGTCAGGATGGGTCGACTGTGCTCCACCTTTTGTTGATTTTCACACTGCTCCAGTGACCTCAGAGGTGAGTATGTTTACTGCGACCCAGTCTCAATCTCCCTCAAACAGACTCACCGGTGACCTTCAGCAACCCTGAGGTGTATATCTCCAAGTCCCATTTTTCTTCTTCCCTGACTTATCTACTACTTAAAAAAAATAAAAAATAAAAAAATATATATACTTTTTCTCTCTCATAGTGTTTCCGCAGGTTCAAATTTGCTTAAAATAGGACAGAAACATATTCTACAAAAGTGCATATACTTATGAACACTTTGCTAACAACACACTGAGTTCTTTCAAATTTCCACTCAGAATTACAGTAAATGGATGTTATAATGCAGGTAGCTAGCTAAGTAACTTTAGCTGATTTTTAAAATTAGTTTAATAAAATTATTTTCAAATTGAAGAGGTCCGATGCAAAGGGCTCTAAGTGCTGTTTGAAATTGCATTTTTAAATCCGTCTGTCTAAGCCGGTTTAGTAATATCATTACCATTAATGGAAATTAATAAATTGAAAAATGTGTTTTTTTTTTTGTTTTTTTACATTGTTATCAAAGTAAAATAACTGAAGATAAACTCATGCACTATAATAGCCTAAATTGTAGGAGAAAAGCAGCAAAGAGTCTGATGACTTAATACTTCCGGTGAGATTCTGAAGTGACCAGTAAACACTTTACTGTACCATGATAATGATCATCGTAGCTTGTCGTAGCTTATGTTTTAGGTCTACTGAAAGTTTATATTCTTTCAAGAAAATAACAGCAATTAAAAATGCAAAAGCCTATTACACTGCTAATTGTAATTTTATTCCATAGTTTTTTTTTACATGCAACGTATTGAACCTATTCTGCCTATTCTGTATTTTACAATCAAAATAAACACTGTTCTATTCGAGCAGACTTTTTTTTCTGTTGTATCTTTCATGAACCCCCGAGGAACCATTTAGGATTAGAGGTGAGTAGTCTGCTAAGGTGATTTGTGAAAGAAAACAAAAATAACTGGTGATATATAGGTAGACTTTTATCTTAGTGAGTGTCTAATACCACCTCAGCCAAGGGAATCAGCCGCTGAAATCACTGTAAGCTGTAAAAACATGCACAGATGGGAACAGTTGTAAAATTCAAGAGCAGTCAACAGATTCTCAGTAGCGTTATGGGATTGAAATAATAATATATTGGGTAGCTTTCAAAGAAAGCCTAAGAAAACTAATGAAAAAAAATAGAAAAATAATACAGTAGCTCTGGTTCCAACCATGTATCAAGTTTATAAGATGTTATCTTGTTTTTGCCAACACAAGTTTCCATCTACACAAAATAAACTGTACTTTCCAGAGATAGGTTACATAAAAGAGTCAGGCCCGTTTAAGATGAACCACTTCACTAAAACGAATCAGACTTTCCAGCCCCAAATATGAGAACCATTTAGGAACCGATTCACTAAAACTAGTTCCTGCGTTATGAGAGAGAGTGGACCATTTTGGGAGGCTCGTTGAGGAAGACCTGACTCACTGGAACGAATTGGGCTTTACAGTGCTACATTTGAGAGAGAAATAATTCTCTCAGCTTGCTCGCGTGCGCTAATGGTATAAAAAGTAATGGGTGGTTGCACTGCACTGCTGGTACTGTACACTAAGCTGAAAATGTTGAGTTAGTGTTGCAGCTTTTTTCCACATGCAGTGTAACTAGGACATAACTACATGACATCAGCACAGATCCCCCCCTTTTTTTGCTTTAGACTGTGATTCCAATCAGTCTGAGGCATATTTGATATTTTGAGCTAGTTTTCACTAATGCATTCATTTGTCGTAGCATCAAGATTCCTTATGTTAAAAATGTGTATATGATTTAGACCTTGGACTTGGTTACTGGATGCTTTCATGCTATAATTATGTTTGGTCATTGCGTGATTATGTAAAAACAAACCGTACAGGTAATAATGCTATAATGCCTCAATATATCACCACAGGTATTAATTGTGTTCCTGGATATGCTTTTCTCTATTTCAAAGATGGGTATAGCTGCTGACTTGCATTTGGTAAAATACAAAGGACCATGGTTTCAGCTAAAAATCATCTTTACTGTTCCACTCAAGTAAAAAGTCACCTACATCTTTGTTGGCCTGAATGTAAGTAAATTAACAGCAAATTATTCGGTAAGCAAAACTCTTTTGACTCTGTATCTATCCCTTTAATTTGCATGTACAAAATATGATAAAATTATGAGTAGTTATATACCATTATACATAAAACTTTACAGCACCTTCGTCAGCAGAATATGAACAATAGCAAAAACAGCATAAGCACCTACTTTGTTTTGTGTAGAAAGGTGTGTCTACATCTTGCTTGGAACGCACCTTACATTGTAATTAAGAGAATTTCCCAGGAGGATTTGAACGCAGCGGTACTCCCCAATATTCATTCAGCTCACCTACAAATCTAACAGAAAATGTGTTACAAGCATTCACGCTCTGCTCTGCATTCTTATTAACAATATTATACCAAATTAAGAATTCCAAAGTTGTACTCATTTCCCAAAACACCTCTTCTGTCTCATAGCTTCTCTTTAAAGAGCCTTAAGCTCTCCCACGCTGTCTTTACACAATCCTCTCATGTTCTCACTGAGTCTCTGTAGGCTAAAAAGCCGCTGGCCTGTTACTGATGTGTGTCTGCTGCATTAGTTGAACAGAGACAGGACACAGAGACCGCAAATCAGATAAGAGTCGGCCATACAACAGGGCATGGTATAATGAATCTCGTGGAACCATAATGTTGTGTGTGTGTGCATGAATTTCTGCCCAGTTGAAGCAGACTGCATTCATGGCTGAGAGGGAATCACACTTTGATGTTCACCCTGATGAGTCGATCCTAACAGGAAACCAGATTTATCACTTGATTAAACTCAGCAGTAGGGTGTTGTAAGGCTGATGCAAGGTAGATATAGATATTCAGAACTGGTATGTGTGTGCATGAGTGCTCCGAGGTCTGCTTTTTCACCGTAAGTACTTTGTAAAGTGTGTCCCTGTAATTTCCTGTTTATGTATTCATGACATGATGAAAGAAAATTCATTTTACCACAGTAATTACAGTCTGATCTTCAAAAAGACACAGCCGATCACTGTCACTTTCATTTCACCCATGCACTGTCCTCTCAGATTAGTTGCGTACTACTTCTATTTGAGCAATTACCCTCCATTTCTAATTTTCCAGTAATTACTTAACAATTAAAGTTTTGAATTTAATTAAGTTTAATTTTAAACATGCCTGAACAAGGTTGAATATATGCCTCTTGAATGTTATTGTTTATTTGATTAACTCGCAGGGGAGAAATTAATGGTTGGGTGGTTTCGATTTATTTTGGACTTAAATTTCTTCAGTGCCCTTTGATTGCTCAGTTTAATTAGCTGAAAGTAACATGTAATCATATTTATGTTCTCAGCGTAAAACTTTTACCCAGGCAACCTTTCACCGGTGAAAGAGTGAAAAATGCTTGTTAATTGGAGAACATTGGCTTAATGAAGCAAGCTGGCATTTGAGCTTTTGAATTTCGTGTCTAATGGAAACAAAAGCTTCACTGAGGTAAGCCCTTCTTTTAAACCATAAAGAATGCAGATTTTATTTCTGCATAACATATTTTGTTTTAAGTTCACTTATAAAATTGGTCAAAATTTGCCATCCTACACCAAAAACAATACATTTATTTCTTTGATTCTACACACAAAAAAAGGATGCACAGAAAATAAGACAAAAAGTACTTGTTGAAAGAATACATTTTTAAATTTAATTCACTTCAATCAAAGATTCCCAGATAGAATCCTCAAAAAATACTTTTAAAATCTACAAAAACAATGGGTAAATATAGATATTTTGTTTTTTACATTTTCACATAGAATTTATGGTAGTTTTTTTTAGTTCAAAATTACATTTATGTTGTTATGTTATGCATTCCCTTAATACAGTATATACTGTATATTTTTATGACTAGAAATGTATTTTCTTGCTTTTTACAGTACATTTTATAAAATTAAAAGTTTTAACTTTTAAACTAAATTTACAAATGAATATTCCAATATTTATTTTCTATATATTCAAATATTTATTTTTTTATTTCTGCTGTTTAGGAGTGAATTACTTATATGGTCATTTAATTTAGATGGCTTTGAAGGTATAACAAAGCTTTATCATTTAATTTCAGTCAGATGTACAGTATAAAAGCCAAGAGTGCAAAAGTTTATCTTGAAAAATATGTTTATAGCATTCTCAATTATAAACCTTACACAAGAATTGTGAATGTGGTTAATAAGGTTAATAATGTTGGTGTACTCATAAACCATATATCTCGAAGGAGCAAGGAAATTGCTTCCTCTGTGGTTTGTCCTCTTTACAATTCTAGTTCAGGAAGAGTTTTATCAAGGACAAGCCTTTAGATGACTCTCACGCTACTGTCACAATACTGAAAATGTTTCATAATGGTATTCTCAGGATTTCATTCCTGCACGGATGCTCTATGAGGTCAACTGGGGCTTTTAATCGGTCTAGAGTGAGAAAGAGCTGCTATGTAATGCCGGTCGCAAGCTTTTCTTGAGAAAGGTTGGAGGAGAATATATACTGGAGGCCTGAGATAGGAGAAGGCTTTGCTGTTGAGTGTTAGGGTAATCCTGCAGGCTCTGAAAGAATAAAAGCTGATCAGGCCGAGGAAGAAAACCGATGAGATTCTGTCCCTTTTGTCTCAACACAGATTCCTTTCTTCAGTTTCTTTCTTTATGACTGCTCAGTTATTTAAGTGCATAAATAGATGTAAATGATTTCTGCATGTCTTTTTAATTTATACCTGCTAAAATTAGTGTGCTGGTTTGTTGTTGGTCTGAGATTATCAACTAACCCACAACCAACCAGCTAGTGTGACCAACTAGTTGTCTACTTTTCCTAGTTATCCAAAGTAAATTAACGTGCAAGCTCTACTTTCGACCAGCTAAAAACCAGCCACTACATTCCAAAAACCAGCTATCACTTTAAGCTGGGTTTAGATGGATTTTCAGCAGAGTGAGTTTAGATTCAAGCCATTAGATTTCAGGAGAATTGTCTGAATACACCGCAAGCCTATTAAGCCAACATCAATGCTGGCGGGCCAATCTGCCAATGATTACCTCTATCCCTGCAGCCTTAGGGGGATACACTCTGCGCTGAAATGGAACATCAGGAACATCTTAAGGGATCGCTGAACCTGCTGATTTTTTTTAAAAATACATGAGAACCAATGCATATAATGTACATAATGTATCAAATGTAAAAATAAAGGGGTCATACGGTGATACATGCCCTTTTTTCAAGCTGTTTGGATTGAAATGTGTGTTGGGAGTGTGTGTACACAACCACCCTACAATGATAAAGAACCACAAGTATTTTTATTAAATTAAAAGAATAAGTTTCCCCTTCTGAAATCAAGCCATTCTTAAATGCATGTGGCCACTCCCATAGTTGATTGACAGCAGTGTGTCACACAGACTGAACTGGTGTCTTAACTCAGACCCACCCTGAGTGAGCCGTCATCAGACCGAGACACAGAGACAAGCAAGACTAATAAGAGATTGAGGTGTTTTGTTGTTGAATGAATTAATGAACATAGCAGTAATCATTTACTCCCGACATCTGAGTGACTGAAAACGCAGAGGATTAACGTTACGTTTGGTTCTAAAGGGAAACAGCCCTTGATCAACCGAAATGCTTTTATGTTGCGCAAATCCTTCATGATCCAACCTCACCTACAGAAGCAGTGAGTATAATGTCTTTTCATTAATCTTTTCAAATCACCTTTCTTTATAATGTGCTAATTAGCAAGTTTCTCTATTAAAAGTGCTAAAAAATGATCATCTGAGAGTGCCTCTGAAAAGAGGGGCGGGGTCAGCGGAGCTCGTGAAGATTTAAAGGGGAAGTACACAGAACAGAGTGTTTTTTTACACTATCTTTGAGAAATTTTAAAACATACTATATTGCAAACTTTCCATTAAGACCCTAAAGAATCATATTAGCTTGTGGAAAATTGTCTTTGTAAGATTCCTTTATAAGAAAAAAAAATCTGAACAGACACTCATCCAGCCTAATTAAAAAAAAAACAACAACTACAACATTGGTGTTTCCATGTGATTAATTAGCGAGCTTGCGACATGAATAACCAGACAATGTACAGACAGCAGCATGTGGCTTCCTCAATCTACAGGGAGCAGAGCGGAGATAGACAGCACACGGCTTCCAGCAACACGGCTAATGGCTTAAGGAACCCCACCGTCAGCTTAATTGAAGCAATCTTTCCAAAATCAGGGATGGAAAGAGATAGAGCGTGACAGAGGGTGGGAGAAGGAGGCTGTAAACCCTCAGCTGGCATGAGTGGGCCCTTGAGATTAGGTGAGAAGAGAAGCGGAGAGGTTTTGAAGGATGGAAGTGTGCAGAGGAGGGAAGCAGTGGGGTTCTCCCCTGTGATCACTGCAAGTCAGTTAACAGGCCAGACACCTGGGAACCACATAAATGATTAATATGAGCAGAGTCACTCGCAGGACAAGCTCCGCTGGGCCACAGACACAGAGATGCTCTGTTCTCTCCGGAATCAATCGCGAGAGCCCGATCCAGACAGCCTGATAAAGAACGCCATCGCAGTGCAGATTCTCCGCTTATCTATCAGAGCTTTGATGAGGGCCGATGCTGAATTAACAGACCATTATTCTGTTCTGCTCCCTTAAAAGACTTCCTTGGCATTGACCTTGAACAACGTCTTCTAGCCAAGGGCAATAAAAATCGAACAATTCTGTCAGTAAGGAATAAAATGAAATGCATAACACAAATAAAAATAACTGAAACTGGCATCTCCCTGACAGTAGTCTAAACAGTCATTTGTACAATGGAGGGAGAAGTTTAATATTCAGTGCGCAGTGCTCTGTGAGGTCGGAGACAGAGAGCGGACGCTCCCACACTCGCCTCAGCCGCCGGTCATCCCACGATCCCCCTCCTCTCCTCCCGTCCCCGACCGAGCCCATAGTGAAAGACAGAGAGGAAGTGAATTCTGGGATGTGCTCGGCATGGAAACGACCGGATGCTTTGACGAGGGAGGCGGCTTGTCAGCTTTCTAATTCCTCACTCCTCCTCAGTCAAACGGACGTTTGGTTTAGCCTTTAAGTTGAACGCTCTGAGAAACATTAACCTGAATGACGGCCCTTAAAAGTTGCCTTCTAACACAGCACTGGGGGCAAGTACACTTAATATAGTAAAGGAGGAAACGAAGGGTGGAAGAAGCGAATAAATGAAAATAAACAACAGTAGAAAGAAAATAAAGAAGGAAGGAAAGCATGAAATGAGGAGAGGAGAGGAGATGAGGAGAGAAACAAGGAAATTCATGGAAAGAAGGAACAAAGGAAAGAAACAACACTGAAATTAAGAAATAAAGGAAAGGTTGAAAGCAAGCAAGCAATAAAGAAAGAAAGAGATGAATGAATGAAGGAAGGAAGCATTAACAAATAAAGTAATTAAATGGATTAAATGAAGAAAGGAAAGGAAAGGAAAGGAAAGGAAAGGAAAGGAAAGGAAAGGAAAGGAAAGGAAAGGAAAGGAAAGGAAAGGAAAAACATGGAAAGGAAAAACATGGAAAGGAAAAACATGGAAAGAAATGGAAAGAAGAAAAAAAACGAAGAAACAAGACTTTAATTAAGAAATAAAGGAAGGATTGAAAAAAGCTAACAAGAAAGAAAGAAATGAAGGAAGGAAGGAAGGAAGGAAGAGAGGAAGGAAGGAAGGAAAAGGAAACATAAAGAGATAAAAAGGAATGAAATGGATTAAATAAAAAAAGGAATGGAAAGGAAAGGAAACAGGAAATAAAGGAACATACGGTAAGCAACAAAAGAAAGGAAAGAAGGAAGGAAACATTGGACTGAAATTAAGAAATGAAGGAAAAGACAGATAGAAATGAGTAAGGAAAACAGAAGAAAGGTAGAAGAAAGAGAGAAAAGGAATGGAAAGGAAACTGGTTATTCCTCCACAAGTGTTCTGATGTGCTGCTCTGTGCAGTTCTTACATGAGCAGGACAGATGACAGAGTGAAACAGTCTAAGGTTGCGCTTTCTTTTAATGTACACACAGTGACTCAACTGTGTAAACAGCTGAAGCTACAGAGGCAGTGTGCTGTCTGCTAATATATGTGCTCGATACTCTCCACGAAGACCAGCACAATACACAAACCACAGTGAAGTTCAAAGTCCAAAAGCCGCTTACTAATCAAACATTTTACCTTCAGCTCGGACAACATCACGGACACATACACTTCTTTTGATACTCCAGTTTAAGATTTGTCTCATCTTAAGCCAGTTTCTGATTTTGAGCTTGGCTCGATTTCAACAGTAACTGTAAAACCAGCATATCATTTGACACTTTCACACATTAAGCCAGAATTTCACACGCGGTAAATGGATGCTAATCAAACGTCTTTCTTCTGAAATACGGCTCATTTCCTTGATGCGAGCCAGATTGTAGCAACTGCTGGCACGTTGAGAAAACACCTCCTTGAATCTCCAGCACGTGATGCTAGGAGCAAAAACAAAAGACGGCACACAGCTGGCAAAACAGTGTAACTGCACCGGGAGCCAAAAGCAACAGCAAAACCAACAACGACCCAATCTAGTAGCAGACTCCTGCAGAGCAGAGCAAATGGAGGAGATCCCTGCTTTAAATGGATTTCAGAGGGGTTTAAGAGAAGAACGGCTGCTATATTCACAAGAGCACTACATAAAATGTGAAAAAGGCACTACTAAGCTGTCAGCAGATAAGTCACATATCTAGTAGTCTTGTTTAGCAAGCGCTTTAATTAAATGGAATACAATCTGGTCCACATTGCAGCTTATTCAAGCCAAGAAACGCCTACTTGGACAGGAACTAAGACCATCTGATCAACATGTAAAGTGATCAACCACAGTTTGTTTTCTTTCAATCTGCCGTTTAAGGGTGGGTTTATCTGAAATTTGCCTAAGATTTTATCGTAATAATAGACTGGTGTGGGAAAAATGTGAACGGCTGTACTGTACTTGGAAAATTAAACAAAACATGTAGTTAACTTGTTTAACAAAACAAAACTCTGTTTCCCAGCGGAATAAAAAAATTAAATACAGATCATATTGAGAAAGTACTTTAAGTTTATTCTGGCCCATCTAAACTAATTTTATATGTAAATCAACCAATCACAGTTCACACTATCATACATAAAATTTAAGGCCTGGTAAATATAACATAAAATAGAAAACACACAGAATATGTGAGGTTCAGTTCAGATTAAGATTAAGTCTCTTTTATTCACACTTATTTCATTTTAAAAAGTAAAAAAATTTAAAGTTAAAAAAAAAAAACAAGTCACAAATAACAAAAACAGTCTCACCACCAATTCATACGTATTTTACGAGGTGGCAAATTCGTGCAAATTCGTACAAATTTGTACGACCTTACTTGTACGTTTTTATATGATTTGTCTTAAACCCCAGTGATTGGTAGGTTTAGGGGCTGGGTTAGGAGTAGGTCATTCGTACAAATTCATACGCCATCCTGGCAACTCGTACAATATGTACGATTTAGCAAAAATCATATGAATTCATACAAGTGAGTTTGTATGAATTTGTAGAAATTAGCCACCTCGTAAAATATATGAATTGCAGTCAGATAAAAATAACAATTTCAATCGAATTTTCTTGCATTTGAATACAATTTAATTAGCAGTTCATTTTTAGCATGATTCAGTGTCACACGATCCTTCATAAATCATTCAAACATGTTGATTTGATGATTCATTTTGATAATTAAAAACATTTGGGATTCAATTTTATGAAAAAAAAAATATTTATTAGCAATCTTCTGTATCGCTATTAATTAGGGGTGTAACGGTTCACAAAAATCACGGTTTGGTTCGATACGATACAGTAGTGTCACGGTTCAGAATGTTTTCGATACGGCAAAAATACAATAAAAAAAGAGAATTTCTTTGATTTTTTTTTTTCCATTTTTATTTATTAAAACTAACGTAATATGACCTTGTTTTTTCCCCCCTTTTATTTTAATTTGAACAACAATGGAGCTATACTTCACATAACTTCTGGGGTTTCTTCTTAGCAGCAAATAAAGAAGTGTTTT
>JAUCMU010000033.1:6158625-6170550 GCA_032275025.1 Enteromius treurensis | reverse complement strand
GCAAATGTGGTGAGCGTAACTATTACGCCTCTAGACTGTTACATAACAGTCTGTGTTGTGTTGGAATTTGACCGTTTTTCAGTCGTCTTTTGCAAACACTTGATTCATATAACAAGTAGGAAACTATGGTGTTTGAGACTCACAGTATGTTATGTACATGTACTGAACTGTTATAATTCAACCATGCCAAGGTAAATTCAGTTTTCATTCTATGGTCTTTTAATATTGTAGTAATGTTTATTAATGCTGATAGGATACAAAAAAAATTCTTACACTTACATTGTATCAGCACTTTGTTTTTTATGATGAGAGAAGTTTACAGTGCAGAATTCAGTCACAACAAAACCTTTTTTTTTTTTTAATGAAGGTTAAAATAAACACCTTTGATTGGCCACTGCATTCATAAGCTTTACAGAAAAGTGTGTGACTGAATCACGTGAAACTTAAACAAACTTTAATATTCATTTAATTTATATAGTGAAAACTGTTTTATACATGTAGTATTTCTCATTTCTGGTAGATAGTGCTGTTTACAAAGTTTTCAGTTACTGTAGGTCTATTTAATTTATTTCTTTGTTCTATTGTTTTTGTTAGTCCTAATGCTCGTAATTAGTTTCTTTGTTCTTATTTTCTCACTGCCTGTTTACTTGTCCTCAGTAAGCTTGAGAATTTTTAATTATGTTGGGCTAATTTTAATGTTTTTGTTTGGTGATAAGAATTATATTTCATTTCAGTGGTATAAAAAACTGTTGATATCATAACCATATTTAACGCAAAAGTAATACATTTGTGACATATAATTATTGTGAAATAAAATAAGTCATATCGTTTTATAAGACTTTCATAATATCTTACACCCTGATGCAGCAATTGAGCTTTTTCATAGATTATGTGGTCATTTTAATTGCCATTTTAAGTTGTCTTTAGCCAAAGAGGATGGACTCCTTGTGCTGAATTGTAGTTCATCTCAAGGTTTTTTCCCTCTTCACCCAAACATCCTAAGGATGATTATAAAGGGGTCCAGACATGCTGCTGATCAAAAGTCTGGCCACGCATGACAAATAGATTCTTGACCTGTAGGTTTAGAACCTTGAGACTGTATGGCTGCCATTAAGATATTTAACAACTGTTAAACACTGAGAGAGAGAGAAAGATAGATAGATAGACAGACAGACAGACAGAGATAGATAGATAGATAGATAGATAGATAGATAGATAGATACAGTAGATAGATAGATAGATAGATAGATAGATAGATAGATAGATCCCATATTTTCATATGAATGCAATGTCATATATATATATAGGCATATTCACACGCCAGAGAAGTGCTGTGGCTTGTGTGAATTGGTGAGAGGAGAGAGGCTGGTTGACAGCTTTAATTGTGATTCTAAATTTGATTTGATTAACCAGGCTCCATCAAATTAACCTGATTGGCAGATGGAGAGGGGGTGGACAGGGGCGTGCAGAGGTTGAAAGGAGATTGATGTACCATGCCCTCAAAATGCCTTACCCATGTTTGTTTACACACATCTAGAAGAAGTTTTACAGAAAACTATTTAGCTTTGATTTTTCCCTTCTTCATGAAAGCAGTGTAACTGTTGCCGAAATCCCTGCTTTGTCTAATGTGACATTTTTGGAATGTTATTTATTTATGTACTTCTACTTTCCTGTTCATTTTTCCCCCCCAATAAATGCAGTGTTTTTAGTCTTGTGTTCTGTTTGAATATAGGAAACAGCGAACATCCCCTTATTAAAGACCCCTAGTAAGCCCGCATGCCTTATTCTTGCTCATTATAATTTGACAACAACAACACTCTGAATGTATCTGCAAAACAATGATAATTAAAACGGCACCAGCTATCCCCTGCACTTCATGCAACAAATATGACAGTTCAAGAAGGAGCTAGTATGATGGTCGGACAGGAGAGCTGAGAGGAAGTTGTGAGGTTAATGAGCACAGATGTGTTTGCTTGCACCTTGTTGTGGGACATGAATAATGGATACCACGTTTTTCTTTGACAGTTTTACACTTGCCGTTTCCTCTTTTATTTATTTGTCTCTTTGTCATTGGTGAGTGTGCATGTGTGAGACTGTTTGTGTCACCACTGAAAATGAGAGTCCTCAACCAATGCTGTGAAAAATCCTCTCGCGCTAATGAGCAGTCAGCCTCCGCTCGCACTCCGGTTACCCGTCATCCCTTCCATCTTCTTGTTTTTTTCTTCATTTTTCTTTTCAGCAATGCTCTGGAGAACAAGAAGAATCACTGACCCTCCCCTGACAATTGCTACGTTTCTGTATAAACAAATGTTTGTGTACAAAACATTTAATTAACATTTTAACCAGCATTTGCATGAACGATCATACAGGAGTTAGTAGGCCTTAAAAAAACAGTCTGAGACCATAATGAAAAAGATTGTATTAGTTCGTTTTATGTTTACTTTCTAACATTTTTATTAAACACCATTTATTTTTGATTTACCTAATACTGTGGAGGCATAAATAATTCTACTTTCTTCAATATTTCTGTATATTCTACAACTTTTATCCCCGTTTTCACAGACTGTGTCAAATTATTATTCTGTCAAAAACAAGGAAGAAAGAAAAAAGAGATGGCGAAGATGGCGAAGAGAGATGTTGAAAGAGGCAGGCTGAAAGAACAGAAAATAGAATGCGAGAGAAAATGACCTTCGAAAATAGAGAGTGAGCGGATGGAGAGGAGAAAAAGCCAGACAGAACAAATGACCTCAGCTATAAAAGTATTAGTTAAGGAAAGAGTGTGAAAAAGGTTGGCCAATGAGCTTTTATTTATAGCAACAAGAATATAACTCTATCTCCTACCTTAGTGCAACATGTGCGCTTGTGTGTGTGTTGTCTTTATATCCAATCCTATCTGCTTTAGCTGTGTTCACAGACCATCTTAATGTTTCACTGGTCACTTTATGTGTGTGTGTGTGTGTTTTCACTCATATCTCTGCTCAAGGATATTGATGACACCCTCATTTCTCAATATCTGCCCACAAACTCCCACTCTCCAGCAGATGTGTAAAATAAAACCTGTCCTCTGGTCTCAGCCAGTATACGTCACGATCAGAAAACAAACACCAGTCAGAGAGCCAATTCGTCTTTATTAGGAATTTATATTTAGCACATCATGATAATAGCCTACTTAAGCTCAGCGGCTTTCCTCTCGCAACTGGATATCGGAGGTGTCTTGGTTTACCACTAAATGCTGTTTGTCATGGTTACAGTCGAAACAATAAACTGCAATTAGGGATATATTCAGACGGATTATCAGATCAGATTTTAAATGTGCAGACAATTTTAGGAAGTTGATGTTTGTTCGGTTTGGGTGCTAATTTCCTGACCCAAATCAGTTTTGGCAAAGGTGACGCTTAAATGAAGAAGCAAATAAAATTGTCAGAGTAGTAATTCTAGCTCACATTTAAATATTTATGCCCATTCGCTGCCATGCAAACAGCTGTTTATTTCTCAGCTCTGCAAAACATGTTGATTAGATAAACTAATTACGAGGGTAAATGTTTCCTTTGGGCTGAAACAAGTGATTCTTGATGCCAGAACACACAATGAGAGTGTGTGATGGAGTGTGTGTGCGCAATGATATTTGCAAGTCTTTGATTTGCTTGTATGCCTTTCAGTATCATTGAGTGCCCTTGACCAGTTGGTGTCCACAACTGACCTTTTCTATCTTCCCATCCAGTGAGGTATCAATTGAAATGGTTATTTATGCATAAAGGTTTGCCGTGGGTAAGTGATCGTACAAAAGGTCGCACAAGGAAATAAGCACCTCAAAGGAATATTTCACCTAAAATTAAAGATTTACTCTCAGGCCATCCAAGATCTAGATGAGTGTGTTTCTTTATCTGAAATGATTCTGAGAAATTTAGCAATACATGACTTGCTCACCAATAAATACTCTGCAGTGAATGGGTACAGAATGAGAGTCCAAACAGCTGCACGAGTAATTGACGACAGTTGGTTATGTGAGTGTTTATGGTTACGCCAACATGCATTTACCTGTTTTGCCACTTATTTCGCATTTTATTATTACATTTTGTGACAGCCTACTACACAAGCTTTGAAGCGGAGGTGGGAAGATCAGCTGTAGACCAGTCTTGACAGGAATAAAATTCATGGTTTTCTAAGCTGGTATTTTAGAGGAGTTTGTCTGTGTATGTGCAAATCAAATGCCCTGATTATGTTTTTTCTTAACAGCTGTGAGACAAATAAAAGTCCTGATTCATCTCAGCCTTCACTGTACGTGTCCCAGTTTGTGTGCATGGAGGCACTGGCACCTGAACTGATGCTCTGAACGCTCCATCTGTCAAAAACCTGCCTTGGCACTTACCGTAAGAGTAAAATCCAGATCTGTCTACAGATATCACACCAGTGAAAGTGATTGCAATTTTGGAGTTTCCAGGTGGGTCCACAGAACATTTATGGTCATTTTACATCCAAAGACATCATTTCCGATATGGATTCTCCCGTTTTAGATTCAATTAACTTTCTTAATTAAATCTCTGGCTTGATTTTGTTTTAAGCTTGGCCTGTTCTAATCTCTATTGCCTCCACAGTTCAAACAGCACAAAGCATTTCCAGCGAATCCAATTATTTTCTTGTTTTGGTTTGCAGCTGATGTGTCAGTGATGAAGGTAATGTCTTCCTGACTATTTCCATATAAATAGAGATCTTCGGCACCCGAGTCACAGTCCTTTTGTAGGTTTGTGCTACGGGAATCATTTCTTTGTTATTAAAAAATAAAGCCTGTGAAGAGCCTGTGACTGCTTCTGATCTCATTCAGTGTGTATGAAATGGTGACAGGATAAAAGCAAGATATTTTTGTGCATTTGCAGGTTTTGGAGCATCATTGTTCTTTTATGAAATACTTCATATGCTATAGCCGTTCGACTAATCTATATAGAAAAGGTTAGAAAATGTCGCTAAGCATTGCTGGCCTGCTTTGATTGCTTACGTTCCTTCATTATTAGCTCACAGAGTGGCTCTTTACCATTTGCTGTATGTTTATTTATAATCGGTAGTGTGATGTGTTAAAATATACAGTGACACAATCTCTCCGTCTCTCTCATGCAAACACACACTTTAGTTGCAGCGTTTAGCTCTGGGCGAAACAGAGTGGAAAAAAGGGTTTAGTTTCTGACTCCCTACCCTGCAAAACAAACCCTGATTGCAAT
Source organism: Enteromius treurensis (assembly GCA_032275025.1). NCBI lineage: Eukaryota > Metazoa > Chordata > Actinopteri > Cypriniformes > Cyprinidae > Enteromius > Enteromius treurensis. The sequence goes on along the minus strand of JAUCMU010000033.1, from coordinate 6,165,337 downwards.
TAAATTTTGCCTGGGTGGAAACCACACAGAAAGACAACAACAGCGTGTTCAGTGTAATCAAATAGGATTGTGCTAACCACAAATCTGGGGCCCAGGTTTCATTTGCAAAGATGAGAGTGCCAAAACAATATAAAACTAATTGTTCTGTCTGATGATTTGGTCCGGTGTTCTACAACTGAGGTCAAAGTCTTCTTTCTTTCTTTCTTCCTTCAATAAATGTTTTCAAAGCAGATTTTTTTGGAATTAGGAACCAAGGAACCCTTAGCACAGAGCTTTATTCACAGGCAATCTGACCAGCAACAATGCAGAATCCACCATGTGTCCAATAAACAAATCAGACAAGAGAGTAGATTAACTTTAATGGGCTTAAACTTATATTCATGGTTTCCGCGGTTGAAATAAAATACCTTCTGATGTTCATTTATGTTTATTTCATGCTTAAATAAATTTGAAGAGATGAACTGATGTGCTGCAGCAATCTGTCATGACACATTACAGAACCACAATTGTTTTTTATTGTTTGAAGTTCTTCAAAAATAGCCAAATTTGATAGATAGAAAGATAACTTTGGTTAGCATTGAAGGAAAGAAGTGGATGTCTTATTCAGGATCACCTATCCAGGTTGCTTCAATCCATCCGTCTACAGTACATACACTCATTGATGTGATGGATTGATTTTATGTTTGACCAAATCTAATAATAACACTTTCAGTTGTCATGGTAATTTACGAGAATGCTCTATCTGTGACTGACCTACCGTTCTTCTCTGATCTTACCTTCTGTTATACTTCTTTCAATGTGCGGTCTCATCTATTACTACTGTTTATGAAGACTCCGAGCATACGAAAACAGCATCATTACGATAGCACAAGGGGCTCTTTGAGACGTTAATCAGATCAGAGGGCTCTCCCACTCCATCAGCTATGCCTTATTCTCCATTACAAAGGGAATTAGCCTGCTCCTGCAGTACGCCAATGCCTTTACAGAATACTAATATGAGTCCAACACACAAACCCAGATGTGCGCCTGGGAAGGTGAGACAGGACAAGACATGCACTCTCACACACACACACACACGCATTCATGCAAGCACACAAATATTCACCTGCTCACAGCTTGTCCTCCACTTTAATGTCTTCTGTCCAAACAAGACCTTCAGCTTCCTTCTGCATGATCCTGCCTGGATGTCTTTCCCAGAATTCATTGAGGCAGATGAACAGCACACCGCAGAGATACTTTTGAAGTTAATGTGAATTTTCTTTCAACTTGTGGCAGAAAATTTAGATTAAAAAGGCAAATATTTTCCTACTACGACCATTCATCCATTTTCATTTTAATTGAATTTCAGGAATGCACAAGTGAGAGAAATTGGACTGATGGCAAAAAGTGAATGTGATCCAGGAGTTTAATTCCTGAGAGTCTCAAAATACCACTACATGAGAAGAAGGATGAGCCATTACCCACAGTCCATTTCAGCGAGTCATAATGCAGCTGGATCTCCTTGATATTCTAGAGAGACTTGGGTAATTATAGGGACTTGAATTTATCTCAGATTATGCCTGTGTTTGTAGGCCTGCGTATATGCATGTGCATGCAAGTCTTCACATTTGTGCATCCATGTGCACGTGTTTGTTCATGTAGGTGACTCCTAAAACATGAAGATGACTCTAACAAACATCTGTTAAGCAGATGCAATGCATATTCAATAACCACTGACAATTTCCTTAAAAAGAACATGACAAAACTATTTCTTATGTTTTTCAGATAAAAGTGGTTTTGAAGGGCTGCATGCATTAAAGAAAAAGTTCAATGGTCTGGAATTTAATTTAGACTGTATTACAGAACTTCGCGTTTGAAGGTGAAGTATGTAATTTACTGTGAATATTTTCTTAGAGCTAAATACAGTATTAGGCATCAATAATTTCAGTTTCACTAAAATATCTTAATCATCTAATTGGCCCAGATCTCTCTGAACACAATGTCCAAAAAGTCGCAGACAAGCTAACTTAATTTTCTCTATGGTTTTTTTGTTGCTTTGGAGATGTTTCCTACAGATGCAAGTGATAATGCACACCTTAATTCAATAGTTCATGATGAAAACAGTCTATGATCAAATTATTGTTGATTAAACTATTGACAACAAGGCCCGAAGCAGCTTGTGGGAGGCATGAGAGAGACAGGCGAATGGGCACTTTTAAGATGAAGATGCTAAACATATGTGAGTCATGTAAACAGTTTGTGAGATCATTATAAGGCAGACTGCCCTGAGTAAAGGGAAATCAGGCAGACTGTGTCAGGGACTGCAGGAGTGATGGCTCATTCTAATAATAGCACTTCTATGTGTATAAGTGATTCTGGTCAATAATCATGTGGACTATTTCCTCAGTGAGTCAGAGCACTTCATCAAACAACTTTTCTGCTGTACTCTGATGCAACCCAAGTTCAAGGAGCAACTCTCCTTTTCTTAAGGTAATAAAAATGCAATTCTTCACGGGAGCAAGAGTGGGAGAGAAAAGAGAAAGTTATTGCAAGTAAAATAACTGCAGATCAAAGCAGAGCGCTTTCATCGTTCATTTTGAAGAAATTCTATTCAGTGACACATATACAAGGCATATGACTTGACTGTCTGGAGATTTACCAGTGAAAGTCAGTGGCTTTTACCCTTCTCTGAGCACAATCGTTTTCAATAAAGTGGCAATAATTTAGAACGCATAATGCCATTCAGATTTTAAGGACACTGTTACATTGTATTATTATAATAATAATAAAAATACACACACAATGCATGTTTTTGTACATTTGCTTTAGAGGACTGTAAAAATTAACCAATGTTAAAAATCTCTCATTGCATTACCAGCTTAATTTTTCTGGTCTATTCATGCTCTGTCAGTTTAATTGTATCCCTTATTTGCATTTCCATAAGTGCTTTGGCAAGAAAATCATTTACATGTAAATTGCATGTATGCATTTGACAGACTATTTTATCCAAAGTGGCAGGGGATTTAAGTTACACACTTTATTATATTTTGTCCTCCCAGCAAATCAAATGCATGACCTTGACATGAGTTTCTTCGACTGGTTGAACTACAGGAATACTAAAAAGCAAAAGACAACTCAAAATACCTGCTATATTTCTTGACTGGAAGGGCAGCTGTAATAGGCCATCGCTTACAGCCAATAAGAACACTCCTTTTGTGTCTGTGAGTAAAGCAGGAGACAATCAAGTAGGAGCAGTAGGACGTTTGTAGCCTATACTGTAGTAGTTAGTTTCTACTGTACTAAGCCCTCTGTCTGTTTGAAGAGCTACTCCTGATGTATTGAGTCAGACACAATGATCTACAGCCTAATTAATTGCAAACTATCTTTATGGTGCATCTGCGTGTCTGTGTTTTACTAGCTTTGCTGACAGCGTGGGCACAGGTGGTGATCTGTTTTATATGTAGATCAGCCTTTTACTGTGGAGACGGTCTGGTGGTTAAGTTGTCAGGGAAACGAGTTTGTTGATATGGACTTGCAATGTAAGTCATTTATGACCACAGTGTTTGCCAAGCTAATACTCTGTAGGTGAAAAGACATTCAATTTCTTGGAAAGACACCAGTTTCTGACATAATTAGTCCCAAAGAGCTAGACAGGGAAAGGCAGAGGACATTTGATATACAGTCATCACAGTCTGTCTTTTGAATTTGATTTCCTTCCTTTAAACTTCTTTTCACATCAATAATCCCAAAGTCTGTTCTTCACATAGTTGCTCTGCTCACACCCCTCTTCCTCCATCTTTTCCTTTCTCCCTGAGGTGAATAATCATTAAGATTGTAGACAGTGGAATTGGCTTTGAATCTTTATCTAAGCAGCAGAGCATCCTTTCACTCTTTCCAGACATTCACTTTCTGAAATGAATAAAAACCATTGTGCCTCAGACAGGTTTGCTCAATATCACAAACTCTCAAATAAATGAATAAAATAGTAAAGTAAAAGAAATTTAAGAACAGTTCCTGGTTTTATTTGAGAATTTAGTCTAACATTTTATGGTGTATGGAAAGGATCACTTCAAACAATATAATACCCCATAGTAAACTATAGTCATTACCTTCTCTATAAGCCTTTTATACATTCAATTTCCTTCTTGGCCTATTTATTCACATTAAATCACGGATAAGCGAGCCCCACATTTATGTAAACATTTCATTGTACATTGCTTAAACTGTAGGGGGCCATATGTTTATAATCTCCAACATGCTCTGAACACAAAAGACAAACAGTGGAATACTGGAATATTCATTTAATTGGGCATCATTAAAACAACCCTTGTACAGCTGTTCTTTGAGTGTGCAGGGTAATTAGCTCTTATTTGTCATAATACGAATAGGAGATCTGAAACAAACTAATTTAAGATCTTAAAAAAAGGTCTTAGCCTGAGATGAACAGAATTAAAGAAATACAGCATAATTATTGGTTTGAAAAAACAGTAAAAGGGAAAAAGCAAGCAATATATATATATATTGCTTGTTTTAACAGGTGCTGGTAAGAAAAAAGAAGAAAATCTTATCATATATATCCAAAATATAGATGTCTTATCATAGATGTTGCTAAAGCTAAAATTTTCTTTTTGCAGACAGTCATCTTCAACAGGTCTGTGCCGTTTGTGAATGCGTTGGCTGATGGCTCTTATAAATGAACGCTCTGCCACCTGCCGGTGCGTCACTGGCACTCTAGCCAATCACGCTCACTCGCCGGGAAGAAACCTTCCTCTCGTGCGCTCCGGGAGATTCCAGTGGCCTGACAATTAATGACCACGGCGATACGGGGAACCGACACGCAGATATCCGGACGGGAACGGACGATCGAGGACAAGCCGTGCATTACTACAGTGGAACATCGCGCTTTTAGTGGATCTACCAAAAGAGCAGAGGTGTGGCAAGAACAAGTTATTTCCTTTGAGCATCTTTACCTTTCAGTGAACTCTAGTTTTAAGGTAAGCAGAGTTTATAACGTTTAGATTACATTAAATTAATATCGTTAAGAATTAATAAATTAAACTCTGCACGGACAGTGAAGCGGTTGTATTCTACAGTTTTGAAACAATTTCTTTAAACTTGCTTTTGTGCAATCTGGTTAATCTAATTGTTAGAATATGTTTCTGGAATTGACTGAATTTATTTTATTACATTGTTTACACTAATATGTTTTCCTTATTATTTACAAAAATAGCGTTGGGCAGTAAAGCGTCAATATTGCAGGCTATTTAACTAACCTACATTTCTTAGTAACGAGATGGTATTGTTGTTATTTTTTTAAATCACGAGGCTTTTCAGTAGAGAACAGAATTTTGTTGCTTAAGTAGCCGACTGCTTTCTAAAATGTTCCCCTAGAAGTAATCTTGCCCCTTGTTTGCTGTACGCTGTTTGGACTCGGAGGAGCTAGCTATGCCTAATCGTGAATGAATCTTTTGAGTCGGTTCTTTTAATGAATTGGTTAAACGGGTTCGCAAAACTGTCCGAATCATTTGGACGACTCACTCGCGCACTGAATCGTTTGTGAACTGACAGGACTTTGCTGAACACGGAGAGCAACACGACCTCTAAATAAAGTGGGCATTTCCATACAATCAATTAAAATATAATCTCTTCAAACGACCTATAAAGTAAGCGATGAAGAAAGTTTTTAAGCTCAACACCTACATGTAGGCTACAGCTTGTGAACGACAGCAGGTAAACATTTCCAAACGAAAAAATATCAAAACGGTTTCAGTACACGAAAGCACTTAAAGTAGCAAAGCGAGCCATCACATAACCATTATTTTTGGATAAAGTACTTTGCTACTTTATCATGGTAAACTAATATATCGTAAGTATTAGTATTAGTAAATGATGTAGGCTATGGAAATATACCATGGTATCCTATGTGCTTTTTATCTTTAATATATGTGTAAGATATGAAGTAGAGTACAGGCCTATCTTACTTTTTTCCGTGGAGTATTTAGTAACTTTGCTAGCACCGTTTTTTTTTTTGTTTGTTTGTTTGTTTTGCGCAGCACTGTGCAAAACCTTTTAGCCTATAGACTACACCATGATTTGACGCACGACGATTGTCTCAGTGTTTTAAAGGAGTATGTAGATGTTTAATTAATTACGAGATAATTTAACCATTTTGCAAGCTTTATTTTCATTTGCCTTAATGGTGAACAGTGCACGCGCAACTGTGTGCTGATGAACCGTCTCGCGGGGGAGAAGAAGATATCAGTGATGTGTTATAACCCGAGTGCCAGACGTGCTCATCCACAGATAGTTTGTTTGTTACGGTAAATCCGAAAGCGTGAAAGGGTGAGCTAAAATAGATCTGAAACATCCCTTAAATGCTGTGAAAGTTCGCACGCGCCTTGCGCACAGGGTCGGAAGCTTTTAGAAGATGAAACTGATGGAAACGGAGGGCGGGGGTGTAGTGAAGGAATGTTCTGACATTAATGAGATGTCAATCAATGTATTCTCCCTTTAGAGTAGATAAGAGTAAGTCTGCACTATGAACAAGTAATGTGCCCTTATGCATAACAGATTTATATTATAGCAGGTTTATATTTACATTTATAAAGCCATTTGCTAAAGTCATTGAACTTACCTAATTAATAAGTCATTAAGTACCTCATTAATGTACACACAGCACCCCATATTGACAGAAAAACACAGAATTGTTGACATTTTTGCAGATTTATTGAAA
>JAUCMU010000033.1:6143108-6158525 GCA_032275025.1 Enteromius treurensis | reverse complement strand
TCTTGTGCCCAAGAGCATATTTATTAAAGCCCATACATCTTACTAACAAGAAACTATGCTTCTAACCACAGGTCCAATGCTGTAGTTCAAACCACGTATGTTTGTGACGTTGTCTGCGAATGTTCATTTGAACTATGCTTTCGGGAAACACTGAATCGTTGAACTACTGTATGCTGGTAATGACGGAACTTGCGACCATAGTAGGCTAACTATGCCTTTGGGAAACGCACCCCTGCTCACTGAAAGGGAAGATTTTAAGTCAATAATGATTTTGGTCTGTTTCTTGATTTCAGAAGAATTGGAATATAAAGCACAAGTCATATGGACTACTCTAATAGTGCTTTTCTATACTCACCCTTTTTGAAACTTGAAAACTTCATTTAGAATTTGTATGATTTTTTTTATGTTAGTTGAGCTAAATCCCTTTAAACCTGACCTTCTTGTGTGAAAATATGTGACATAAAGAACAGAAGCTTCTTATCATCTGTATTCTGAAGTCCACATCAATGAATGTTCAATTGATGGTTGATTTAGCTCATATATTGAGACACATACCTATACTGTAGATCTACACACACACACACACACACACACATGGAATCATGGTTCAGTGAGGCATATAGTCAGGACACACTCTTTAATTAGTGTCAGAAATAGTTTACCTCTGAGCGCTTTGGCTTGGATTTAATATAGTCTAGCAGATATCATCCTGGCATTAGTAGCCCCATTTCCTCTTTCAACTTCCGCTGTCCATGTATGGAACACTCTCATGTCTCTGTATACAGTATACATTCTCCCTACATGTTTTAAATACTTAAGAATATCCAAACACCTTTTTACCTCATGAATCATTCCAAGACTGGACTTTCAGTCCATCAGAGGAAAAAACCTTAACAAACGCTTAAATGGAAAAGAATGCAGGGTAAAGAAATATTTGATTATTTGTGTGTAGTTTATGCGTTCTCTGTAATGTGGATTTATATCAGTGCATACTGTTTAAAAGTTTGGCATCACTAGGACAGTTTTTTTTAAAAAGAGAAACAAATACGTTTTATTAAGAAAGTGATGATTAATTGTAATAATATGTGTCATATTACTGTTTTTAATTTATATTGATCAAATAAATGCTTAAAATCTTACTGAAATAAAATGTAACTATGAATTTAGTTTTTAATTCCAATATATAATTATTAAATAATTCAGCAATAATGTTGCACAGAAATTTAAATACGTTTGGTCCTTTATTTACAAAAAAAGTAGTTTCACATTAAAATGTGACAATGTACAGCATCAAGCTTGCATTAAATTACTTTAAATGTCACTTGGTTTACAACTGGTTTTTAGCCCCTTTTGTGTTTTTTTTTTATTTTGGTATCCAAAACATGAATAGCGATGTTTCTGAGCAAAATATATTTTGGAACTCACTGACATATTGATAGCTGGTGGCTGAGTATTGATTGATTGGACATTTGATCTGAGGATTGATTTGTTTCATGCAGTTAATGCAAAATAGTAGGAGACTTAAAAAGCTCTTAGTAGCTAGCAACCTCAAGAATCATAAACCATTAGATTTCCCAGTGATTGGATGGTTTGGTTTTTCCTGAAATTTTCCCCTTCATTCCTTCCTCTAGTTCCCTTCATAATCCCTGAGATCTCTCAGTATGGAGTCAACTTTCTGGCCAATCCACTTAGAGTTTAATAAGGACACACACAAACACCCCAGTGTGAGTTAACCCTCATTACTGGAGCTTGATTTGAAGCGGCCAGGAGTTTACCGTTAAGGTCAGTGGTAAGAATATTTGTAGAGAAGTGAGAGGATTCATTTAAATTTGTCATGCTGTTCATAAATGGATTCTGTTCTGTTGTATGTTTTCAATAAACACAGTAACAGGTGAGAGAGCTCTGCAGATTTCTCAAGATCATTGATTAGAAAAATAATTCAGTTCTCTTACAGAAGCCAGTCATAAAGGATTGTTTTGGGTTCAATAATCTCTTTCAGCAGCATCTGTCATGCTGTCAATTACTTTAGAAAACAATGTTTTCCATGTAGGGCGATACATGGCACTGGAATAAATTCTAAAAAAACACAGCATTTCTTACTGTACACAATACTAGTGTGATTAAGTTGTTTACTAACATTGTTATATAATGGTATAATGGTTAAACTAAAGATGCCAACAATGCACATGAAGATTTAACGCATGTGCAAAAAAATAAGTAAAACACCAGGCAGAAAATATATCCCTTTTCTGGCATTTTGCCTTTATTAATATGGCGAGGGGGGTGGAATCTGGAAATGTCCTTGAGCTCAAACTCCCACAATGCAATGGTGTTACAGTATACAGGGAAGCACTGATTTGGAGGTATCTGGCAACCCAAAGCATGTAAGCTTGCATAGCAGAGGCAGTCTGGACATTAAAAAGTAAAATTTTCAAGATGTTTGCAAAATAATAAAGAATGTAACTTATCTTAATCTTAAATTCAACATTAACATAACCAAGAAATGTAATAAAAATAAATAAATAAAAAATGTGCAGACAATATTCAGAAACAACAACAAATGCTTTCATAAATTAATGGAAATGTTAGCAAAAATTGTCATATTTTGAACATATTTTTGTTAAACAGTTTCAATTGAGAAATAAGTCCACTGACTGGAATTACATCAATATGGAATAACGATAAAACACACTTTAATGTATGAAAAAATTAGAATAAGTGTTTAAAGCCATACATTTCTACTCTGGGGGTTTCAGGGTAATCGTTTAAATCAAATCTTCTCAGTGGCTGCTTCTTTATTTAGATTTAAAAACACTCCAGCATTGCCTGATTTAAATGATTATGCATGAGTAATGTGATGTCATCAGTTAGCAAGTATTGCTGTAGTATTACCTCATTAAACTCTAGCCTGAATCAAACAGTGGACTTGCAAAACCCTTGCACATGACTCACCGAGAATCGTTTGATTTATCAGGTGAGATGTTTAAAGTGTTTAATATTATGGGGCGTTCCTATTCTCTCTCATACAAATGGTCATTAATCCAAATGCATGTAAATTCATCACAGCATTCAGCCTGAAATGATTTCTGAGTGCTGGCCTTGTGCTGAGAGCAGCTTGGGGGACCAGGACTGTGAGTAAGCAAACAGAGCCTGTTCCGCATTTTTATGTTCCGTTTATTTAGGGCTGTCAACAGTCTGTCATTCTGACATCCGCATTCAAGGGAAGGAGAATAAATTCAACAGGAGATATGCCTGAAAAGATTCAATGTTGGTGGAAGTAACTGTGTCAGAGACAGACTTTGATATTATTTGTTTATGTGGAGGTGTGACTGTGTTGAGTTTGTGTACAATTATAAAAGTTCTATTATTTTTGGACTTTTTAGCGTGATGATTTCTGTCAGAGCAAATGACACTTGACATTTCTTGCAATGCTGAACAGCAGATGTTGAGGGTTTTTTATGATTTCCTGCAAGGAGTCAGTGCATCCACTTTAGAGTGTCTTTGAAATCATTATTTATAAATCCTCCGAACAAGTCTGTAAGGACAAAAGATTGTGTACACGCAGATTTTTCTTTTGAGATACCTAAAAATACATGCAAAAGTTTTTTCAATATTTTTTTTGTGTGCTTTTGAAGATTTGGTGTTGCCGACTTTACATTTAATTTTTCTACTTGTCAAGCACTCACTTGAGATTGATGAGCATGCTTTTGTTTGAATTATGTAAATATGCAAAAGCAACAAAAATCTTTAAAACAATAAAATAAGATTTATGCACAGAATAAATCAGAAATAAATGTTTAAATATTACATATTACAAAAGTGTCATAGAAACAGAAGTTTATTTAATACATTTTACATAATAAAAAAAAGTACATTTAAAAAGCACACTGTAAAAAGCCAGAGGAAATAGGATCTGATGTACTTTGTTAATATAAAGCAATAATAATAATAATAATAATAAAACTAAAGTGTTTTCACTGTAATACACATTGGATTGTGTTGTGTTTTAAGTTTAAAGGAAAAAATTACTAGCAGACAATTATTAGTATACCTCCGTTTTTTTTAGAATTTCCTTTCATTCAATTCAGTTAATGCAGTAAAAAATGTCTTCGCATTATATTGTATCCAATAGAGTAATGAAATGAATCCAGTTTATTTCATGTTGCTACATTTTTTTTTTATTTCACCTTTTTATGTAATTCACACAAAGCCGATAAATTGATAACTCTAGTTCATGAAATTATTAATAATTATTTAGATTTAAAACAAAGCAATTGCAAGATTGTCCTATAGTTTTTGTACTGAATAAACAAGCATATCGTAGTTGAAAATGTGAAAATGTATTCACCCAATTTAACAGGCTGCTGAAAGTAGGCATACGTTGTTGTCTCTGTGTTTCCTCTCGTCTCTCATGAGGAGGAATCTCTGTCTGATTTATCCTGTCTGAAACAGACAGTGACACTTATATAATCTGTCTTAGTGGTATGGTCCCTGCAGAAGAAGAAACATAAACACTGCGAGGCAGGAGACGGCTGCATACACCTCTGCCTGCGGTGAACAGCACTGTCAGCTTCAGGAAACCTTCTGGAGAAAACCTGTCTACACTCTGGTGAGCTCGGCTCTCAAGGGTAAATCTCAAGGGGCTTTTGGGCTAATATTCATGGATGACTGAAGATAGGAGTTTTTTTCAATAATAAACTTTAGGAAGTGTAGGGAACATTCGAATAAGGTCATCATCAGCTAGTTGCAGGTGACATGTTTATAGACTGAAGTAACCCTAGGTCGTGTGAAGCTGTTTATATGTGCTTAAACTCATCCTCATGAGAGTGCAGACAGCTTGTACTCTAACTGCAGGAGCTTCAGTTCTCATCTGGCACTCTTTACCTATTTCCCATTCCAAGACTGAAGACTCATGACCTACTAGTGTCTTCTCACTGCCCTATTAGTTAAAACGCCACTCACATATAAACAGCCTGTCCTTTAACATTATCACAAACTCACTCACAGTGAATGGGAGGTCTTGATTATTATCCAGATAGCTGGACACAGCATTGTTGTTATGGATACCTGAAACATTTTCTTTTACTGAAATGCGAAATAAAAGTATTTTTAAATATTAGGTTATATAATAAACATTAGATTGCAAAAACTTGAAACGCTTCACCTGAAATTAAAACTGAAGTACAATTCTTAAATTAAATGTGAGATACTAAATACTAAAATAAAATACTAAAACTAAAAACTAAAATGAGAAAAGCATACAATTACTAAAAATATAAACTAAATTGAAACTGAAAAATGACAAAAAATATTAAAAAAAATAAATATTTTAATAAAACTAATTAAAAAATATTATATACTACCACAACACTTCAGGACACAAGTAGACATTTGATGCACCAGTTCTTACCGCATAAAAAGGTAAGCGAAAAAACATAGTGCAATATAGTATAATTATTTATTAATATTGCGATTTACACAGAAGTACTAGCATCATATTATTTCAGCAGTTTAGAAGCAGATATGCATGTATGTATGAATTGATTGTTTTTAGTGGTATTTCAACTTCAACTTAAATCAATAATCAAATAATACGTTAAAATTCTATGCAATTAATCTTGCATTATAACCCAAAATCATATATAGTCACTACTGACAATGTCAGAACCAAGTTCTAAGATATTGTTTAGGTTTTAGAAAGCTTGGATCCAGTTGAGAGTGTCCTCTTCACAAATTTTTTATCAAATCACCTCATTTGAGCTTAATTGAAGTAAAATTGATTTTAAAAGTACGTTTTAAATACTTGAATCCATAATTTAATAAGAAAGATTTCATTTAAAAAATGTATTTTCACTTCAAAAATGGAGACAATTTATCATTACAGGCATGCAGCTAAAAATGTAGGATAAAATTTTCCTTTAGCTGGTGAATTTCAAATGAGGAATCTGATCCTAGATTAGCACTTAAGGGCAGCCTTACCCTGGAGCAGCAATCACAATGCCCAATCAGCTTCTATATTCATATACACAGATCATGCATGCCAGAAGGCTAAGCTTGCCCTAACATGTGCTCACCATCACTGAAACATGCATATAAACGACATCTGTTTTTTTTTAAGTGCATGCTCATCCATGATGTTTTAAAGATGATGCTGATTTTATTTTGAATATACAGGCTACTATAGCCCTTGTGTAAAAAAGTCTCATGGTTTTATAGACCAGAACTTCTGTGTGTTTGTTATGATAAAGCATTACTCAGATTCCACTACAATTGTTGTGTCAGTTAGTCATGAATGGCACTTTGAACAAAATCATACGAGGAGGAACATACGACTTCACCCATGATGGGAGTCATGTTTCATTTGGCACAGACTTTGGGTTGTGAAAGGGTCAGTTAAATGACAACCAAAAAAGGCCAGAGACCAGTTCACATTAAACTAAAACTGCACAAGTAATAAATCAACAAGAAATGATAAAAAAAGTAATACACAATAAAAGTCTGGCACACACTGTTCAAGGACGTTTTTATTATGTATTTTTTGAACCGGTGAATTAGCAGGGCACACTTGTAGGTTCGGATAACAGTTTGTAATTTGTATGTGTTCTTTGTAGTCGTTTAGATGAATTAACTGAAGCTGTAATATTCCTGAGATCTCAGCAGTTTTACGGTGTCCTAACCAGCCGTGATAAAATGAGCGGCTTCCCATACCAGAACTGAAAACACTGTGGGGTGCAGCAAAAACATAACCAGTCAGAACAGCTGGTGGACGAGTCCTTTTATGGTTTTCCCTGTGAAACTTGAGGCATTTCTCATACAATATCCAATGTTTCACCTTGCCCAGTTTGTTATGTTCAATATAAATGAGGTGTGGGATTTTATTCCACTGACTTGTGGTGTAGGTAGTAAAGATAAACAAGCTTTTAGCATTTTTGTTGCATTGCACATGTTTAGGACGTCCTGAAACAGGGACGCTTCAGGATCAGAATGTACTATACTTTTTTTTTTTTTTAAGATTCCAGTGATGCCGTAGGCATATCAATTTGAGTTCTTAAAAGAATCACGCTTTTATGAAAAGATTCCATGGATGTTAAAGGTTCTTCATGGTTCTTAATGTATTTATTTCAATAAAAAAACACTTTATATTTAAGAATGTTTCTTCTAAATTGATCTTTATTAACCATTATAAGAGTTGACCACAGCCACATTGTTAAATGCTCTACATTTATGACCTATTGTTCCTTGCATTCAAACAAATAGCAGTTTCATGGGAAAGGTACATTCAAACTTAACAGGTTTAAGTGATAACCTGCATCAGCAATTTTAAATCTAGAAATGGCCAGAAATAATAATAACATCTGCTTTAGATTAAAGATGAATGGATGTTTCAGACAAAACCTTGTACTCATTAAAGTGGTTATGATAGGATATTTGCCAAGCTCTGACAAGATTTGGAAATGTGTTTTGGTAGAACATACCAAGTCTTTCTGAAAATGTAGTGCGTGGGCTACGTGCACTTTGTTTCATTTGAGTGGTATGAAGACAGGTGGGGTTTCTCTCATATAAGGCTTTATAGATGTACAGTATGTTTGAGCTCTATCAACGACCTTTTACCTTAAACATGACTTTTACTTCAAAAAAATGTTTCTGTAAAATGAATTCCACAAATGTCATCTAATGCATTGACATTTATACATTTCAGGTACCCCAGTGTGCATTTACACTTCAAACAGATGCTTCTTACCTCAGAAGCCTGCAATACAAAACATACCACCTCAACTCTCACTTGACATTAGACCATAAAAATTGATGCTGTGTCTTGTAGTGTAAATAACAAGGACACACAGGACACTCTCAATAATCAGGTGAATTCCAAATAAACCTGCTCTTCTACAAGTGACTCACTTCATTTCGTTCCTTCGCTGGCTCGGTTTATGGTGTCATGCTCAGTTTGTTGGGTTTCATGTTGTAGCAGATTTTTGGTCATATCTGACATGAACAGAAATTGTGTGTCCCAAGTAATTTGTCAGATACCCTGTTGCATCCCAGGTTCGTCCCATAAAAAAGTGTGAGTATAATCTGTGTCCAGATGGAAGGTTGAAATTAATTCTGTCCTGCCCTGATCTACTCATTTGTATCATCTTGCTCATAATTCTGTAAAAGGCTCTATGTTCTGCCTTGGATGCTGAAGAAATTTTACACATGGCAGAAATATTGTGCAGTATTTTATAATTTTTTTTTTTGTTAGTCTATTTAAAATTTTAAACGAATTAATCACATTATATGCAGATTAACTAATGAGCAGTCAGCCCTCGTCTTCACAAAATAAACCCTGACAGGACTCCCACACGCTGCTCAACAAATAAATAACTACATTTAATACTGATTTAAGTGGCCATTATTTTAGATTTTTAATGTGTATATTATCTGTTGTTCAGCTAAGAAAATAATGTACAGTCATTTTGGTGACAAGATGTAGGCAATGTGAAAACTGAAGTCCTTTCAAGGAACAAGAGTGGGCCACAGTGTGATAAACGTAACATTGGGGTAGTGAGAAGCGGAATTAAACAAAAACACACAAATTTACATAACCAAGTCGAAAACATTGTTCGTGGAATTGGTGACTCATTCTTATTTACATAAATCACACAACGGGCCGAGACTGTAGACTGAAGGATTCACAAGTGTGAAACAGACTTTTCAATGCCTGTTGGCGAGAGAACCATTTAGAACAAACCGATTTACCAGAATGACATTATTCTGCTGCTATGTTTGAAAGAGATACCAGTGTATAGTACTAGTTTCACTACTAGTTTAACTACATTTCTCAGTAGCGTGTTGGTAGCGTCGCTGTTTTACGAATCAAATAGCTTTTCAGTAGCAAAGCTATTTTATTGATCAAGTAGTGCGGTAGCGTCCACGCAAGCTAACGTTACATTTTCCCAAGCATTTCTGATGCTTAAGCACAAATCGGAAATACAAATGCTACGGATCACTGATACTAGATCAGTATATGTCGCCACCACCATACACGGGCCAATGCAGCCGCAATAATGTCGGTGACTTCTTACTGCGGTTGGCAATGAGCTTTTTGGTGTTAGCGCCACCTTCTGCGCTGGACGCGTGACATGCTTGGGCGAACACTTTTTGGAAAGATGGCAGAGATCGCCGTGGCCGTACCTCGAGACGTTGATGACGCTGACTGTGACAACGGTCTGTTTTTTGCCATGTTGGTACTGTTTGGAGTAGTTTATAATTCTACTAATTTTTTTATCACTAAGGTAGCATTGATTTAAAGTTGGTTCAATTAAAAAAAAATAGCTTAGATGTAGTAAGCTACTTTTACCATGTTGCTGTTGCTCAGCTTGCTACATTTCTCAGGGTAGTAGCTTTAGTGTAGTTAAGCTAAATTCAATGTAGAGTAACTGATAGCTTACTGTAGCTCACTAGATTTTCTAAGTAGCTTGCCCAACACTGATAGTAGCCTATAAGGAGTAGTTCATCCGAAAGTGAAAATTACCCCATCATTTAGAAGTTATATACAACTAGGATGGCTTGGAGGTGAGTAAATTATGGGGTAATTTCATTTTTGGGTGAACTATTTCTTTAAGAGAGAACCTTTCAGCATGAACCGAATCACTACATTGACCCTGATATGCCAATACTCTATTTTAGAGGAATATTTGAAATTCACTAGAATAAAACAGACTTTAAAATGCTCAGAGAAGCAGAGAGAATAAAGTGTGTTATTATTCCCTGTATTAAAAACACAATGCAATTTAGGATACTTGTTTTTGTCACCACTGCATTTATAACTGCACATACAGCATTTAACAGTTTAACATTTTAAAGTGGTATGTGACGGGATGTTTTCACATTATTCTTTTGTGTTCCACTCTGCTGCTTTTAAATGTGGTAGATGAAAATCTTTGAATGTTTAGCTGCGTCTTTTTAATGTTCCTATTTAGTGTCTTGCGCGTGAGCGTTAATGTTTTTAGTTGGCCGTATCAAATAGTGTCAGTTTCAAAAAATGATTTCATTCAATTCTCAGCGCCACTTTGCGTTTTTTTAAAGACAAGAACAGCTCTGTCATGGTCTTTTGAAAGTTTAAATAATGCATGACTGACGGCTTAGACATGTTAAACGTAAAACAAAGTTAACAAGACAGAGTATTTTGGTTGTCACGAATTAACAGTGTTTCGCCCTGTACGCTGTTACAAAACAGAAAGAGGATAGCAATTTATTATTTCTGTCACATCATAATTAATTCAATTTGCTGGCATTATTAAGGCAGCTATATGAATGTGACTCCATGTGATAAGCCCATACTGCACTCATTTTACCACAGTGGATGCTTCTGTCATTGTGGAGGAACTGTCTTTGTTAGGTCGTATGAATTATTTTCAGTGGTTCTTTTTCAGCGCTGTGGTGGTCTATTGTTTGCCTCAGACAGGGTCTTAAACAAGGGGCAGATACTCATACATTTTGCATGCTAAGAGACTTGATAGCTGATATACATTTCTGTTTTCCCTCATTCTCAATCTTTATTATTGTAACCATTTCATTGTTAATGAATTCTCATTGATACCTCTATTATCCTATTCTTTGGGGCCACTGTGCTTTGTTGATTTTAGACCCCACATAACACTCACGTAGAGTAAGAATTAATTGTTTTGTAAAAGAATGGCCTAGGAAGATTGTAATTCTCTCTCTCTCTCTCTCTCTCTCTGTCTATCTATTTATCTCTGTCTAATATAACTTCAGTGTTATCAAACTGCAGGCATGCATATAAAAATCGTGTTTTTCAGTGTTGCTTGTATCTATGAACTGATTAATTAAGTGGGAAATAATGCATTTCCTTTAATAAAGACTCATTCCAACCTGCCATCCCTTCACTTTTGATCCAGCTGAATATATAGCCTAAAGATGAGCGATATTTGTCTGATATTATAGTGCATATTAAATTCCCTTGATTTCACATCCAATGGGGTTATATGTTTATTCCTTTTTTATTTATTTTTTTGCAAAATTGTGCTGGATTTCCTGCTGTGAGCTGCTTTCACAATTGCCCCACATTTGCTGAATGATGATTTAACCGTCTACATTACTACATAATCTGCCCACATATTAACATAAAACATTATAGTCTTTGACGCTTAAAAGTTTTCAGCATATTTTAACATCCAGATGAATGTGACTCAGCGCCTTTGTGCAGTAATGAGCTGTTTTAATGCCAGTCGAAAGTTACAAAATATAAAATTATTTGTAAGCTCAAATTAAGCAATCCCCACAAAATAGTGTAGAAGCCAGCCTAACAGATTGAAAAGGGTGATTTTAATCAGATAATGTTGTTTCTGCATATGCATCAGACATTTAGTGAACGGTCGGTGGGCATGTCATCTCATGACTGTAACTAGGATCAGAGTGACCTCAAAAGAAACATCACTGCTCTTAGTGGTCTATTAAAACAACAAGCATGGTTTATGTGTATTCAGGGCACGGTCACACGAGGGCCGATGGTTTGGAAATCTTTCAAGATGCTTTGAGACGCTGACTCGTTCTGTAGCTTCAGTGGTTCGAGGATTATATCCAACAGCAGCCCATGACATACTTGTTTATAAGCTTTGGATAGAGCAAGTTATTTCAGATGTGTTGAAGTTTGAATTCTTGTCAAGTGTTCACTTCTGACTTTTTTTACAGATCAAAGTTGAATTATTCATTTGTTGATGGGAACGTTTGAATACAGATAACGATTCTTTTTGGGATCAAACAGTTCTGACTGTATATTTGTTTGTGTGCCCGCAGGTCCGGGGCAGTATGAACCTGACTGATGTCCTGTCTCCATGCCAACCGAAGTCTCAGGTCGAGGTAAACCTAAACTCTCCTGTCAGAAGGTGACCTCTCTGCCCCAATCCAAACTCTACAGGGTGAGTGACCAGAATTAATGTCCATACTGTACAGCGCTGTTGTTGAAAGGTAGTTTTATTTTTAAGCTCAGTTTTTCTTGCTGCAGTTTATTCTTCTGCCATGAAATTGCAGCTTAGGTGATATGAATTTGATAGGGAGTAATGATTATGAAAAAAAACTAATTCTGATGCCTGTCTTAGTTCAGACAAGTCATTTTGTGCTGATTATTACTGAAAGGCCATTAAAGGTCATAAACGTTCGATTGAAGGAAATGTCAGTGAGGGAGACTTTTTGTAGAATAATTTTATCGTCATGTTCTTAAATCTCACTTTGATTCCCTCAGTGTTCCTTTAATGCATTTTTATGTAGAGAAAGGCATTGTTTTGTCATATTTTCTCATACTATATCCTCTTATCATAAAGTGGACACAAAGTATTTTGATTATAAAAATACATTTATTTCAGCTGTTTTTCTTCATATATGTAATGCAATGACATTTATTTTAAAGATTTTTTTTAAAGATAAAAACCATTCATCCAACATACACATTTTTTTAAATAAAATTTATTAAAATGGTAAAAAAACTGAGAGAAAATTTGTACACAACAGTTTAAGGAGAGTAAGATATTTTCGACGCATTAAAATTCTATTTTTAAAAATTAAAAAACAATTTATTCATTCTAATATGTTGATTCGGTGCTTAAGGAGCATTTCTTCTTATTATCAGTGTTGTGCTGCTTATTATCGCTGTGGAAACCGTGATACATTCTGAAGACTTGAATATAAAGTTTAAAGGAACAGCAACAGCAATCTTCTGTGACATTGTAAATGTCTTTTAATCAGTTTAACGAGTCCTTGGCGAATAAATGCATTAATTTCATATCAACAAAAAAATGAATGAATGAATAAAAAAATCATGCTGACCCCAAACTTTTGAACACTAGTGTGCATTTGGTGAAATAATTGTAAGTGTATATATACTTTTTTGCACCACTGTGAAATCTCTTTGTGCCCATAACTGCTTCTGAGGTGCTCAGGAAACGCATACGGTAACTTTAATGTGTTTTGTGTTCACATCCAAAGTAGTGATTGCTCTCCCTGTCAGAAAGGTCTCTCTGCGTGGGTGTGTCAGTTAGCAGCTTGACACTGAAATCTTTGGAGCTTAATTATGGTCCTGTCACATTGGGAGAATGAAACGTTTCGATCTCTTACCGTAATCGTTGAACATGAACATCAAAATCGACCCAACATTAACACCATCCGAGGTGCATGACTTTACATAGAAAGACATATACTGTAGGTATGTTTATGTGCTGGATGACAGTAATAGATGAGATTTATGATGGATGAGGATTGCTAATCCACATAAAATAGCCTTTTGCTGATTAAAAAGTACAGATTATACTTTGATAAATATCATCTAATAACCAAATTACTATTTTCATGTCCCGTGGTATTTACTACTTGAAATATAACAGCAGGAAATGCTCATAATGCTTTTAGCTAAGCTATTGAAGCCACTGAGAGCAAAACGGTGTCACGTCCTGCCATATTATCAGCTTTGTGTTGTCCTGAAAGTGGAGAATTAGACCGTATTGGACTGAAATCGAGTTGATTATTTGTGGTTGGTTAGTCAGGATAAAAGGACACCCATTGACTTTGTAAGCAGATTCCTGTTTTTTCCCCCAATAAACTTTTAGATGTTTAGCCAACGCTATTAGGGTATAAAATAACACTTTCTCAACACCTCTAATCCTCTTCTGGTGACCCGCTGATTATTTTGCTCATCTCATATGTACACATTTGATTTGGATGATTTGCTCATTTATGAATGATTTATTTATGAAGGTCTGTCAAAATGCATTCAGCGTAGTGTCACTCAAACAGAAATGCCATAAAGCAATGCAAAATATAAATGCATTTATTTATACAGTGAGGTCAGGCCAGTTCTGTAGAAAACAGTCATGTCAAATGTTGTCCGTGGTTATAGGTAGGGCTAAGTGATATATTTGAATATTTCTGATGGAGTCATTATTATTTTGCTTTGTAGATAATATAAAGTTAACCAACATAATAAACATTGCAGTGTTTTTAATATAGCCTATTCTATTATCTTACTATATCTTATATTTTAGCAATTACGTTTCGGTAACATTAGGCCAGTCTTTTGTGATTCAGTGTTTTGAGAAATATAATATATTAATAGTATTTCTGATTTAAATGTCAGGAAATAAAGATAGAGCTGGGGTTTTTAATGACTGTGCACTTGTACACTTCCAGCATGAATAACAATAAGAAATATTTCTAAGGAATTAGAATGGCTGTATTTGCCACCACAGGAATATACTGTATCTATTTTAAGAATACATTAAAAAAGAAAAACTATCATTCAAATTGTAATAATGCTTCACAGTATTGCTGTTTGTACTGTGTTGTGTTCAACTAAAGGCATCCTTGGTGAGCATAAGAGACTTCTTTCGGAAAAAACAAGAGTTTAAGTATACATACTACACACTAACACACACATACTGTACAAATTATGTTACTTTTTTAATTAATTTCATTTTTATTGTGTCTGTATCATTCTGCACCTTCTCTTTCATGGAAATTTTTCACTCAGCATTTTTTCTCTGTAGAATGCTGCTTGTTGCTTCACCCTCTCTTGAGAGTATGTCTCTTCTTCTGTGCCTTATCATGTACGTTGTCAATGCTGAGATACGGCCTGAACTTTTTGCAAAGTTGCCCCGTGTTTCAAACAGATAAGACTGACATGTATCAGGCTTTCTGTAGGATTAAGACTTGGGCACAGAGGCTGATGTAAGTTGGGTCTCCTTTGCCTCCAGTTACTGACAGCAGGGAGTGAAACCCCCCCCAACATTGCTTCTCATATCTGAAATGAAACTCTGCCATTTGAGCACGTTCTCATTTGATATACACAGACCTCCCCCGCATCTGTCTGGATTCTCCAGGTGTGTGTATGTGTGTGTGTTGGTTCATCCACTATCAGGGATTAATTAACACTCTGAAACGGGAAGACTGGAGGGAGGTAGAGAGTGTCCAGTGCTGAGAGGAAAAGATGGATTGCAACGAGGGGAGAAGTGCAATAGAGCAAAAAAGAAAGAGGGCGGTGAGCAGTTGATGGGCGAATGAGTCTGGGATGGGATTTAATTGGCTGCTTGTACAGGCTGCAGGGTATTGTACCTGCCTGTCACACTAACACACTCACCATAGAGTAAAGTTAAAGTGTGAGGCTGCATATATGTGAGTTTGAACATATGGAACTGAACTTAAAGGAATAGTTATTTGAAAAATTTAAATTCATGTATTCTCCCTTATATTGTTCCAAACTTGAATATCTTTCTTTTTTCTGCATGTAAACAGCGTTTTTTGATATATTTTTATACATTATTAATTCAAGAGTTCGCGCTTCCTCATTATCAAGAAGGATAAAGTTTAGCATATGTGGCGTACTGTCCGGGGGGCGAGCCGGGAGGACGGCGGACACCGAACCCT
>JAUCMU010000033.1:6129975-6143008 GCA_032275025.1 Enteromius treurensis | reverse complement strand
GAAGGAAAAGGACGGGCTATTTATAGTGGGTAGAAGGGGATTTGATTGGGCAGGTGTAATGAGGAGATTGATTAGAGAATGTGGTGCCAGCTGTGATTAATCGACCACGCTCCTACTCGAAATAGATTATTTGCAAAAACTTCACTAAGTTGTTTGAATTAGCTTTTATTGTCAGTGAATTGTTTTCATTTGAACTGAAACACTTTTTTCATTTCTATTTGGCTTAAATTTATTTTACATTGGTATTTTTATTTGGAAGTTTTAGTAATTTCTGTACAGTTTTTACTGTTATTTCAGCATTTCTGTTTTTCACCCAGTATGTATATTTTATTTCAGCTTTGATTTAATTAACAAAACCAATTTTAATATGTACACCAAGGAAGATATTTAGGGAAAAATACAAAACTCATTTTGAAATATGCCTTTTAAAAATCAACATTTGTTGCTTCCATGATTAATAATAATTTATAATTGTATAAATAATTTAGAAACATGCAGGTTTTAGTAGCTAATCATACTCTGTGTATGTGGTGTATTATTCATTGTCATTCTCTGTGTTACATTGTTCCCCTGACTTTTCGTGTTGAACAGCTGCCATCTGAATTCCAATTTTTCTTAGAAGCTGAAAACTCATTTGACTTTCTCTGGTTGATTGGGTTCAGTCATAAGCAACTTTATCACAGAAAAGCATGCATAATGCCATAGTTTTGCCCAACTGGCCCAAGGCCATGTTCACTATTAAACCTCATGATTTTTAGCCAATCACATCACAGCATCCTCCTAAGCATGACAAGGAGAAAAGTTATCCCCAAAGACATTCCGTTACACAAACACACATGCATACTGCCACCACTACCACGACTCCATAAAAAATGATCACCACTGTTGAAATTGGTAATTATGGAAAGAGGGGAATAATTTTGGTTTATCTATGTCAGTCACGCATGCTACACTCTGTCTTTTGGCTTCGACAGGAACTGCAGCGCAGAGCCTATGCCAGGAATGCGTTTCTAACAGAGCGGGAATAATCACATTGAACTGCCGGCCTGCATGAGTAAATAGCATTGAACACAGTGTGCTGAAAAATTGTGTTTACTTGACGCCACTAAATGCCTCCAAACGCTTGGATTATCCAACGGTAATTCTGCCTCTTGCAAAGATCAAGTCTCATTTATCAGTGTTTAATGGTGCTGTACTTTATATCATGGTAGACCAGATTTTTACATTTTCGGGAGAAAGTGAGTCAGCGGCACCTATCACCACAATGCTGTGGTGTTTATTGTTGCCACTGATGAAATTTTAGCTTTATTTTATGTTTGTTTGAGGTATTATATATATATATATATATATATATATGGTCAAATAGACATATATTTAAACATAGAACCTATTAATAAACCCAATTTTTCAGCACACTGTGTTCAATCCTATTTACAGGCCAGCAGGTCAATGTGATTATTCCTGCTTCTAAATTTATTAATTTTCTTTGTTTACGTATGAAGTATTTAATTTTACCAATAACAACAGGCCAATATTTGCTCAAATAAGTATATTTAATTTAATTGAATATTTGCTCAAAGAAGAATATTAAGGTATATTTTACATTTTGTATATCCTTTATTGCTAGAAAATTGTAAAAAAAAAAAAAAAAAAAAAAAACATATATATATATATATATATATATATATATATATGAGATTTACAATTTACATTTCGCCAATTTTTCAACTGTATTTATTATTTTTTAAATATTTACTTTGAATTTATTTACTTTTTTGTGGACGGGAAAAAACAGCTTAATATCAGGTTTAGATAGAAACCTGAATTAATTCTAAGACAATATTTTGAACTGTAGTAAGTGCCAGTAATAGTGAATAGGCTGCGTTGGCAGACGGCATTATACAGGTACTGTATATGTAGGTAAAATCTAATTCATAAACTGTGAGGCTAAGTGCCTTTAAATGCCTGTTTAATTAGAGTTACCAATAGACTAATAACCTATCGCAATCGACAGAAGAAAGGTCACACCATCACAGACACCCGAGTCTTCCAGCGAACTTTGAAAAACTCATTTGAATATTCTACATATCCATGGACGACTCACTGAACAGATGGTGGAAGGCGAAGTTAGATTATTCGTTTGAAATGAGAGTCAGACAGACATATAATGGTACATGCACGTGTGTGTGTGTGTGTGTGTGTCATAATTGAAGTTTCTTGAGGCAAAGAATAGGATCTGCTCTGAATAAGCTCATGTTTTGCCTCCAGAGGTAAATTCCTCATCTTCACAGGTGCTTTCACCTGCACCTGTTATCTTTTCATCCACTTGGATGGATTTCAATGTCCATGTGTCTCTCTCTCTCTCTCTCTCTCTCTCTCTCTTCATATTCTTTATTCTCTATTCAAACCCTCAGTTCGTCTGGACTGGCATTGTGCACACACACACATTGTGCAGGTGTTATGGTGCAGGTGACAAAATTGTGTGCATTTGTGTGTGTTTGTGTGTGTGTCATAAAATCTTTAACAGAAGGCTGTTGTTATGTGATATTTTTTCAAGTGTGTTCAATGAAACCATCACTCAAACGGTTCCATTGCTGCTCTCTCTCACTTACTGTAGCTAAAGTCTGACTCTAAACCATTTTTATTCAACCTATATTTTGACGTCACTCCTTCCTCCTCCCTTTACTGGAGTTTTATCTTTCTGTGTTTTGTCAAACAGCTGCGATATTTGGTAATTAAGTTGAAACACTTTGTCAGAGATCGCAGAGCACCATTTGACAGACCGAATCTCCCCCTAGATGCTTTCCCTTTTCATCATCTGAGATGTGAGATAGCAGGATTTCACAGAGCACAGGCAATTGTGATTTACGTGTCAAATTTTGCGCAGACGCTTCGGTTTGAGCTAGTTGAAATGGATCGAACTGTTAATCCTGGGTCACTTGGTTTATTTCATTCTTAGGGTAAATGAACAGGTCAGCTGAGATGATGTTGGATTGCTAAAGGAGAATTGACAAGCATGGAGCAGTGTGTTTCAAACGTGTCCTTGCTGAAAAACAGTATTAATGTTTTTACTGACCCCAAACTTTTTTTTTATTTTTTTATGTGTGACTGCCTTCAGTTCTTACAGTGCAAACCCTGCATCAGTCCCAGCTGACAGATGGAGGATCCCTGTCCTTGTAATATAATATTAATAACAGAAACTACCATATTCTTGACAACTGACACAGTGAAAGCCACAGCTGCTGAAAGAGACCGTTTCAGGTCACTGCTTGGGAATGAATTGCCTTTACTCTGTTCACTGAGAGAAAAACACACTCGATTCACATCCTTCATCGGTTACGCGAAAGATGGATTTCTGTTATTTCTCTTAATGTATACAAGAGGTTAGAAGGACAGAGATGATGGCATGTAGACAGAATCCAACACTGAATTGAAAAACTTCAATTCACTTCTCTCTTTTCTTGATAGTAAAGTTATTACTTTTTGGCACCTGTGTTACACAGTCACTCATTTTTTAGCAATTAGAATAAATTTGAGTTAAGCTCACCCCGGGACGCAGTTGATTTTGCCATTTTCGTCAATAATTCATTACTAAATGACTCATTCTCTCATTTCGGTTTTATGTGAAATTAGTTCCTAAATGGTCGTCCCCACCACAGCCACTCATGAACAGATGCTTCACCCTCGCTGCAATTCAATCTCATTATATAGCGCTTTCATTTATTTTTTTGTAACCCAGGTTTGGCTTGAGTGCAACTCATTCCTCCAATAAGCATTTTAAATACCTCCGGTATCTCATTGTAATCTTCTTATGATGTGCAATGGCAGTTTATCTCAAACTGATTGACTGTAAGCGATTTGTCTTAATTTCAGGGTAATTTAATACCAATCGATCAAGACTCGTTGAATATGCTTTGACAGTGATGCAGTGTTGTTACAGCACCTGCCAAGGTAACAACTTCAGTTTAACATTATTATCGTTAAATCAATCATAAAATGCCATAAGCTGTCTGAATCAACTTGTTGTCATGGAGAGACGGGCTAGTATAATTAGCCTAATGACAGAAAGGAAGAGACCACAGTGGAAGCCAGGCAATTATCACATTATGCTAATGTGAACTAAGACCATAATGGCAACTAGCATGGAGTAGAAATATCATTGTTTCCTTCTAAATACCTCTGACCGACATTAAATGTCTCCCAGCCGTAATGACTGCTCTTCAGTTCATTACTCCTGACCACAACAACATTAACTTTCCCTACTTTAATCAAGGCCTTTTTAAGTTTCAAGTAGTCTCGGAGACATGGTGTCAAGCCAAAAACCTTTAGTCCAATTTAGCAAGGTGTGAATGCACTGATTATCGCAATTCATTGTTATTCAGTGTGAACACACCTCCTTTATATGTAAATTCATTACAGTCATTATAAATGAAACATTATTTGCAAAAATCACACTGTTTCATTTAAAAGAGGTGTTTGGGTACATTTCCAGTTAATTATGGATGTAGTGATTCATCAAAAGATGCTCACTTAATGTAGAAAAGCATTATAAGCAGACATTTATCCAGACATGTATAGGTTTGCTGGCGTGTTTCTTACAGTCCCAGTAAAGTATGCCATATCTCGGTAGTCTGCAGCATTTTTGTCAACCTAACAATAAAAAGATGGCCGGCAAGGTCAGAAATTGCATAATGCAAATTATTTGTCTTTGCATTTATGGCACTGCACTGATTTACATGCTTCTTTTAATAAATCGGGCGATTTAAACTATGCATTCAGTGTGTGCAAATAAACATCTGTGATACATTTTTTGTGTATTTTTTGAACGTTTGTATATGTGACAGTTAGCTGCCACGAGCTTATCTGTTTATTCAGAGTCATGCATCATTCAAGCATAAATAATGGATGCAGGAGACAGAGGTTGCATATTGTGAAGAAGATAATTTACTGAGAAGATGTTTAGTGTGATGAAAAGACCCTCTTCAGGGGGACCCTCATTTCACATTCATCTTAAGATATTCATGAACCCCGCATATTTATGTTTTTACTCATGATGACTTTGCTCTGAAAGGGTTAGTTATTGCCATAATCACTTTCCCTGTGACTTACAGATGTTTATTATAGGTTAGTCAGGCATTCATCTTTGTGAGAGCTGTGACTTTTGAAAAACAATTGTTTTTTGAGGAAAACAGTCATCTGAGAAAATATGGCAGCTGTGAAACAGGGATGCACTGCGATCTGAAAAGGCATGTTATTACACCGTAAGTCATCTGATGTAAATAACAGCCCCCCAAAGGTGTGTTATGACTGCAGTTCTAACACGCAGTTATGCAGTATCTTTATTTCTCAACTTTTGCTTTTGTTCAAAAGCTTTCTGATGAAAACTAATGCTTTTTTATTTACAGTGCTGCCTTTTGGAGGGAAACCTTTAAAAACCCTGAAGATCTGAATTGATGATTCTGGCTTTAATTAGTATAGCCTGTTTTAGTGATCACATCAATTCTTTACAGGCTATGCTAATCTATGCCAGAATTAGCAATGCTTGTGGGACGGACTTACTCTTCGCTTATGGGCATCACTTTGTGTTAAGTGGTGAGGACAGTGTCTCAAAGAAGCAATCTTATGATTCCAGAAGACCAGGAATATAGTTCATTAATCACTTTAAGCAGGTTTTTGTGCTTTTTTGGTTCCCATCCACTTGTGTTGTAAGGAAAGGAACAGCTCGGTTCTTTTGCCAAACGTATTCTTTTTCAAAAGCAAGACGGATTTTACGGATTTGGAACAACATTAAATGTAAGTAAATGATGACAGAATAGTCATTTTTGGGTGAACTAGCCCTTTAAGGTTTTTTTCTCTCTCTCTTGCTCACTGCACATTTTACACCCTACAAGATATTAAAAGTAAGCATTTACACCTCACTTACAGAGCAACTACATTCCATATGCTCTAAAGACCTTGATCTAATTCAGTGTAGGTATTTGTCTGATTGCCAGACCAAAATTGTACAATACCACCAATAAGAAGAACAAAGGCAAAAACATAAAGGCATTTTTTTGTCCAATCCATTCTGCTCGTCACCTTATCAGTGGCCCTAGATTAGATAGTTTTGTCCACTGACCAGAAACATGACACAAAGAAGACCTCATACAGACAAGAGCTGTGTGTCATCACCTGTCAGATGGTAATCTCCATGCAGTCCTGACTCAATGTTAAAGGGGCGGCAATGAACATGAAAAAAAAAATTGGGTTAGGCTTCAGCCCTGATCTAAGAAAATTTTTCGTTAACCCAGAAGGTCAAAGGTCATCAGCCGGTGAATGGCCCTTGAAAAGTAATTTAACACAACACCGCACCTTTGGAGAAGTCATTATCAGTTGTTTGAATGATTTCTGCGTATAGTGGGTCGATACCTCTGTGGAGTCCTTCCAAACTCGTGTCGTGCTCCGATGCACTTGGGCATGTTCCCAACATGTGTGTGGAGTGGCTTCACATTCCAAAAAAGCTTAAGTCTGGTTGAATTTGTCATAATCAAAAGAGAAAAGGGCCAAGTCTCAAATGTGCTGAACACTTTTGTTATTCTTTCATTTTAAGAGCAAAATTTGTACTTTCAATGTTTATTTGTGCGTTCTGCCTTTTTATTTGCCCTCTGTAATCTCTTTTGGCCAGACTATTCTTCGCATTAACCTTCCCTGAGGCACTTAGGAGAAATCATCTTGGGAAAGGAGCCATAGTCCTAATTACTTACCCATGTTTTGTCCTTTTGCGCTATTGACAGGTGATATTAGTAGATGTTCCCTTGTGTGCCTGAACCCAGATCGGCTTTACAACCTCATCACATATCTGATATAGACAGGGCTGCTGATCTCAGATCAGCCTGAAATGTCCACCTTTGCCTGGTAACAGATTGGCATTTGAGTGGCAGAGCAAAAGGCCGTGAGCGTCTGTAGGCAGCTGGTACACACCCCTGGCATCCAGGTCCATGAATGTTAATGTGGTGCTGTAAAGCCCACGGGTACCAGATCTCTCCACAGTGGGATCACCCAAATTTGCATACCCCGTCAGTCATAATATTGCCTACTAAAAGGGATAGAGACCTAAACTGGCGTGGGCTGCAGAAAAGAGGAATAACTCTTGTATTTACCTGGATTTTATAAAGTGAATTTGCATTTCGCTGCCGGGCTTATGTCGTAAAAGGGGAGTAATATCATGAGAAACTGAATTTCCTTGATCTTTTGAAATAAAAGTGTATTTACTATGAACACTGTTACTTTCATAGCTTAAAAGTTCTTTCCCAGTCCAACAGGTCCATGTTTTGAAACAGAGCAGCACGTCAAAGTCCTTGGATTTCTAAGTCAGAAACCTGAAAACATTGCAGCTTTTCAGTTTTCAGAATTTGCCAGTCATTATGGTAACAGTGCAAATGTAATAAAAATTACCTCTGAACACTATAATTAATGATAAGATTAAGATATGGGAATGTTTGTCAAAAATTGCACTGGTCCTGGCTTCATATTCACCCTCTGTGTCCATTTAAATGATACAAACATTAGGAAAGATTGATTTATTTGTAATTGCAAGGGTCAGCGAGGCTGAAGACATTATTAAAACTAAATAATTTCAGTGCAAAAAATTTACTAGCATTATATGCAAACCACAGTTGAAAAATACAATTTGATTCCTTAATTAAGTCCTCATCATCTATGTTTTATCACTTGTCCTGCACACTTTGACAGCCTTCTCAGGTTCAAAGAACCTATTAACATCTATTTTTCTTGGTATATACTTCATATTGTGATAATAAACTCATATCAGTTCACCCAGTTTGTAAAACAACTCCCCAAATTTCTTTTCGTCACTAAAAAAGTTAGTGTTTGAGTTTAAACATGTGGCAATTCTTATTCTCTGCAGCCAGGTCTCTCAGCATGTAACATTTATGTCTGTTCTTAGTTTCGTTTTCATGTCTTCCTGTCTTAGTTTCGTTTTCCCTTGTCAGTTCCTGTCTACCCTTATTTGGTCCTTCCTGTGTTTAGACCCAATTATGAGTTGATTCCCGTCCACCTGTGTTTTCCCAGCTGTGTCTTGTCTCGTGATTAGTCCTCTGTCTATAAAACCCATGTCTTTTGAGTTCAGTCTTGTCGGTCAACGTATATGTTTTGGTGTCATGAATGTTAGTTTGATTTATTATTAAAAGTATATTTTGTTCATTTAAAACTACGTCTCTTGCGATCTCCTTCACCTACACCAGACGATACAGATTCAGAACAGCAGACGGTAAGTGAAACGGCATCATGTCTGTGTTTTGTTGGCAATTGCCGCAAGTGCTGGTCACTCCTTAGCTCCGCCCACACAGCATGCCTCCAGGAGCCCCGCTTTCTTCCAGAGAGAATCGTAAAGCACTATCCTTCTATTAGAAATATGATAAAACTAAACTTTTTAGAGATGCAGTAGTATTCTATAGGCACTCAAGATTAACATGAGTTGGATGAAACTATGTGTGTTATGCCCCCTTTAAGACAAGGTTATTGGTTAGATAGAAAAGCTTTACCAAAGTTAAAATGTAGCATGAAAATAATAATAATCATAGTAGCAATAATAATATATTACATTCAGTAATTTGCATATGGATTGGCTTTAAGAGTAAGCCTTTAAGGCGAGCTAGAGAAATTGCATAAAGCACACACAAAATCAAATTTTAACAGGATATTTATTTAACTAAATCTATTTTTTTTTTGTAATAATGCCACTAAATAATAACATCAGAATATGTAATCTCTATTTATAAGTGAGCAGACACTTGTCTTGTATACACATACATGTAATACAGGCCTATGGGACTGAGGAGGATGTACTAAATCATGCATGCAGGCCTAAACAAGAGTAAAAATCATTCCACACGCTCAGAGCCCCATTAGTGGTGTTTACTCTTTCTTTCTCATTGACTAGCTGATCTTCCCGCTTTAGGGTTCAGCTTTATTCTTCAACCAGTCTTTTTATATCCCCAGCTGCTCCTCCCCCAGGCCATGCAAAGGAAAGAAACCAGAGTACCTGTGGCAGGACTGGCTCTGATCCAGACATGGAAACCGCCTGGGCACTAAAGGGCTACAGGTGCCTGGAGACCCCTCACCCCCACAGGGCCCCAAAGGGCTCAAAACTACCCTTTTCAGCAGAGGGAAAGTGTGAGGGGACAGGTTTATGGTGAAGATTTGCTTGGTGGAGTAATGGCAGATGAAAAAGAGCCCTAACACATTAAATATTTTGCTTGTGTAACCACTTTTGGAGATTATTAGATTAGTATTTTTAATTAACTAAAACAAAACTAACATTCTACTAAATAAATACATGTATTAGCAAAAGTTTTTTGCTTCCTATTTTGTGTAAAAGGAAAATGAATTTGATTTATTAGTAAAAGTCGATTTGAAATTTGATTTATCTATAAATATACTTCTCCCGAATTTCCTTTGGAGAAATAATAATACAGAAATAACAAAAATTGCTCACATATAAAATTAATGTGCGATAAAATAAATGTTGAATATATAAAGTATTTGTTACAGCTCAAATAATGAAAATGTTTATGATACTGAAAAATCAAACTGTGGAATCTTGTGAAAACTGAGCACAGCTTGCGAAAATGTTAAGATCTCTTTAGAAAATGATATGTGAGATTATCATAAATCGGGGATCTGTGCAGCATTCTCCAGTTGTTATCCCATATCTGCCTAGGACAACAATTGATATCACTAAGATTCTATTTATGCTTTTCTCAGTTTTCTTGTTTCAGAAAAATCATAATTTAATTTCAAAGTTCATTTATTGATGGAAATCACGGTTAAAGAATGAAAGGAAAGGTGCTCTGACAAACCGTTTAGCACAAAGAAGGACTGAGTATGAGATAAGATGAATGATGAAAGTCAGGCAGAAGTTTGTGTGCATCTAAAGAAAGGGGTTGGATGGGAAAGAAACGAAGGGGTTATCAAAAAGAAAGCTGGGGGAGCTGATCGGTCAGAGAGAGAATAGAAACAGACAGGCTGGTGCTAACAGAAAGTTTGATCTGTGTGTTTGTGTGAGTGTGTGCAAAGTGGGAGAGGCCTTCATCTATGTGCCTGATTGAGTGAGACAGAATGCAAAGTGACAAAAAAATAGAGATAGAGAGTCTAGAAGAAGGGCAAACAGTGCTGAGAGGAGAAGAAAAGAGGAAGAGACCAAGAGAGAAAGGGGTAGAGAGTACTGGCGAGGCTCCAGGGTGGCAGTGGGGCAACAAAGTTGCAGAAGACATGATAAGGGGCAGCAGGCAGCACTTAAGGGGCAGGAAATGGTGGGATAAAGGGCACTTACGTGAAGGCAAAGGCTACCAGGGCACCACTAACCACTACAAAGTCCAGAAAGTTCCACAGGTCACGAAAATATGAGCCCTCGTGCAAAACCAAGCCTAACACCACCATCTGAAACACAGAGCAGAGGATCAAAGCAAAAAAAGAAAATGATAGTCTAAAACGCACCTATACAAGTCACTGCCGGCACACTTTACCTTGATGAGCATCTCAAAGGCAAACACAACAGTGAAGACGTAGTCAAAGTAACGCAATACCTGGAAAACAGGAAGAAAATACATTATGCATTAAAAATGACTTCTAGAAAAGTTGGTTAGGACACAAAACACTGAGAACAGTCGTCTTACGTTGTTTTGAGGTGATTCCGGCCACACCGGATCTTCCGCAGCTAAAGCAATGCTACTCATTGCGATGACTGACAGAATACACATCTCGAAATAACGTAGCGTCAGGATGTAATGACAACATCTTCGGAACCTGAAAACTCACATTGGTTAAGATAAATACATTTACTTTGCACACATGCACTAATGCAGATGAACACACACTTACGGGTTGGTAGTGGATAGGATGAAACAAGAACTGAACGGGGGAATGGGTTTGGGGCCATCTTCATCACCACCATTGTCTTCCTCCTCCTCTTTCTTTTCTCCTTCTTTAGCGGGCTCTGTGTTGGCATTCTTGTTCACTGCAGAATAAAGGGAACGTAGGAAGAAGAAAGCAGACAGATATCCACAAGCGTAATCAAATATCAAACAGTACATTTGCTTTTTACAGTCAAACATGCACAAATGCATCGTAACCCAAAAGTGTACTTTAGTTATAACATGCACGTGAGGGTGTGACAGTTTAGTCAACCAGAATTATAGTCACGTACTGTACGCACATCATTTACTTACTGTATAGCATATATGAAAACAGAAATGAATATTCATTCTCTGTATTTTTTGGTTGAATAATGCTTTTTAAAGCTCCTAGAATTTGCTGTAATCACACAGGCACATATTCGTCCCTCACCTTGTAGTTTGGCGTTGAATGAGGGGTAAATCGGAGGCATATCTATGGCAGTGTGGTCAAGTTTGCTGGGGGTTTTGGTGGAGTCAGTCAGAATGAGACTGCTGTCATGGAAATCTGGGCCACGCAGGTTCAGCAGGTTATTGGCCTGCTCTGGGTCACAGTAGGGGTCATAAAAGTCAGGGTCAGGGTCGTGGATGGCCATCTTGCTGCTATTTCGCAGATTGTCCAGATCCTCGCTGTACTGGCTTTCTGCATGAGGAAGACCTGGCTGAATGGGACGAGCCGTTGATAAACTACCCTCTCTACAAAACACAAAAAACAAAAGGGAGAGGTATGAGGTTTATAGCTGAAACAGTTACAGTAAGCTGTATCTAGCCACAATTTTTTAGCAAAATACTTTTACTGCTTATATTAATACTGTGAATTACAGTAGTATTAGTGAATTAGCATATTAGGTTTTATTTCAGTTTGTAATACATGATATATTAGTAAATGTTAATGTTTTAGTTTTAGCTAATGATAATAGCCCTGAGAATGCTTGGATCAGGAACTTAATGCAGCAATACTAAGTGTAAAAAAGTGGGTCAATTAATTTAGATGAATCATGTAAATCTAATTCACCTATACACCCTATGCAGGTTTGAAGAAACACAAAACACTCACTTTCTAGCTCGATGCTGTCGATTCCGTTCTCTATCCCTCCTTCCATCTCCATCCCCATGGTTTCCATGGCGATGCCTCCTCTGCCTCTTCTCGTGGCCCTCCTCGCCTTCTCCTTCTGTCTCCCCTCTGCTGTGGTGTTCTCTGTGTCTTCTCCCTCCATCTTCATCCCTCCTTTTGTGCTGGTGGTGTCGGGGTCGTCTGTGCTCCCCTGTGCCCTCCACGTCCTCGCCTCCTCTCTGGACACAATCACAGCCTGTCTCCCCCAGCTCAGGGTGGTGTAAGGACTGATGGCTGGAGTGGTGGTGATGGTGGTGATGATGATGACTGTGATGGTGGTGGTATCGGGACTGGTGCTGCAGGTATTCTTCACCCCGCTGCTGGTTTAGCTCTTGGGGGTTTGGTTCACCCGGTCGGGGCTTGTTGGTGTTGTTGTTTCGGTTCTCCTGAGGATTAACTACTAGTGGGCGGTCCAAGTGGGTCTTCATGTCAGGACGGTTGTGGTAGTTCATCTAAGAATAGAATACAATACATCTAGGATTAACAAAATAACAACAAAACTTGAATGTACATTTGAGTAACAAATTACTTTCCCAAGAGAAAAAACAGTGAACTGAAAATCAGAGTTGACTCCATTTACTCTCTTAATACGTTTCAAAAGCTGCTTTTTGTAAACTGAGAATGCACTGAGATTAAAAATTCTGGCTGTTATGAAAAGTACATAAAGTTATTAAAATTGTATATTATTTTGTTTGAAAAAAACCCCACTAAAACAGTAGATTATATATACTGTATATATATATATATATATATATATATATTAGGGATGTAACGGTACAGTGAGCCCACTGTTCGGTTTGTATCACGGTTTTCTGGCCATGGTAACGGTTCGGTTTCGATACATCAATTTTACTGTACAGTACTGTATGTGAGCTCTATTTCAGTACTGTATTTGCCCTTTCTATTTCAAGTTATCAAGGTACAGAGACAATATTAAATGTAAAAAAGGTACAGATTAAGTCAAAAC
>JAUCMU010000033.1:6082102-6110549 GCA_032275025.1 Enteromius treurensis | reverse complement strand
AAGCTCAAAGGCAAATCGGTCTCTCTGGCGAGTTCCCATATGTAACGTCGAAGTGATTCGACTGAAAGGGTAACTACTTATATAAACTGAAGTTTATAAAAAACCTAAGCTGTTGTACTGAAAGATGTGGTGAAGTACTTTAGTTAGTTATTCCTCAACACTGCTATATTAGTGCACTTTCTAGTTTAGGGACTTCATATTTACTTGATACAGTCATCAGAGATATTTTAAGTACACCTGAATGCCTTTCTGAATAAAAAATATGCAGCAAAGAGCTTGATGTACTGCGTGTTATTGTAGTGACACACTTGTTTGTGATTGCTGTCAGTGGTTGACTTCTGCTCTGTGTTCACTATAATATGTGCACTTCTCTTAGCGTCTAACTGTGCTGAAATGATGCATAGAGTAGACATTCACCATTCTTAAAGATTACATTTGTAGTTTCACTGCCAAATCTAAAGGTGAAGGGTGTAATTTATGCGCTATACAGAGTTGCAAAAATAAGTATTGTTTTTAAACAGAAATAGACTGATCATTTCCCATTGGCCAGACGAACTGGTAGCTCCACCCTAATGTCATGCCATTGGTTGGGACAGTGTTGCTGTGTCAGTTTGGCCTAGTTCTAAAACAAACAGCAATGTTCTGAAAGCATCACTGAGCTACAGTGTTTACAGTTATCTGGGAAATCAGCCTAGAAATGGAGTACTTATGTCTCTGTGTATTAAACTGGAATGGAAGAAATATTTGGCTTCAACGATATTACATACCTCACTTTTAATAAAATCTAAAACATAAATTTGGTTAAGCCAACTCCTGGGTTCAGATCTTCAGTTTTTCTTCATTTGAAACTGCTACACTTTCATTGCAGTGCCAGAAACTGTTGTTGTTGTTTTTTCATAACCTCCTCAGTGGCTGTTAATGAGATGGCACCAACTGAACCAATTGGAAATTATAAACAGGGAAGCGATCTCAAAAATTAATTCATTTTCGAGGAGAGTTGGTGATGTGAGATGACGTGAGTGACAGCAACTGTTGGCGATGTGGAAAAAGTTGAGCAGACTTTATGCAAATGAGCAGCGATCCGCCTCGTGATAGTTTAGTCGATTGGGAACACCAAGAGTTAAGGGATGTGACGACCTCTCTATAAATACACTGTGAGAAATTATAGACTTTTACCCATCATTGGTGACAATTATAAGCTGTTTTTTAAGAACACATTTTTTGTCACAAACATATTCATTTCATTATTAATAATCCTAGTCGTTTAACGTCAACATGGATTGGCAATATAACGGTACTTTATTTGAAACTTCTTGTAAAAAAGTAGCTGAATTTAGAAAATAGTGCTTAAAACAATAGTTCACCCAAAAATGAGAATTTGCTGAAAATGTACTAACTGTCAGGCCATTCTGTAGAAAAGTTTGTTTCTTCATCATAACAGATTTAATTAAATTTAACATTGCATTATTTGCTCACAAATGAATCCTATGCAAACAACTGAAAAACATTAACATGCACACCATTTACAACTAAAATAAACGGAAACAGTTCTAAATAAATATGTAGGTGGGTTTCTTTGTGAGAGGAAAATACCCCTTGCAAACAGACTGGCAAGGAGTAGGAATGAGACAAGCATGATTTCATCTCTTAAAGATGGCAGGGGCAGTTTAACTTATGATTCGAAACAAATTAAAATAATTATGAGAGAGTTTTATCATAAGTTGTACTCCTAAGAGACTAGTGTAATAGCCGATTCATATTCTTTCCTGAACCGAATTAAACTTGCTAGTCTATCAGAGGAGCAGCAGGCAGACCTGAATAAACCCATCACAAAGGAAGAAGTGTTAAAGGCTCCAGGCCCTGATGGGTTTGGTCCGCGGTTTAAGAAAGTTAAACCGTAAAAGTTCATTTAAATCCTTTTAACAGATATGTATATCGATTCATCTAAAAAAGGGTTGTTTACCGACTACCTTAAACATGGCTTATACTGTATTTTTTTGATCCAGAAAAAATAAACCCCCCAGAGGAATTCTTACAGGACTATAAGCTTGATAAATGTAGATTGTACAGTAAGCTGTTATCCAAGCTCTTAGCAAAAAGACTCCTCCCTCTGCTAATAAACCCAGATCAGACAGGTTTTATCCAACAAAGATTGTCTTATTCTAATGTCAGGAGACTGCTAAACATAATCCAGTATTCACAAACATCTAAAACTCAAGCGCTTGCCATTTCACATTGATGCAGAAAAGGTATTTGACTGTGTGGAATGGGCGTATACAGTATGTTTAAAGTGTTAGACAGGTTTAATTTAGGTGCAAGTTTTATTAACTGGATTACTAATGGCCTTCACTCTCTTCCTTTCCAATTGGGACGAGGTACAAGGCAAGGTTACCCTCTGTCCCCTCTCCTTTTTGCCTTAACTCTGGAACCCCTTCCAGTGACGATTAGAACTCACAATGATATCCAGGGGGTTGAGATTGGCCAGTCAGTTCATAAAATCTCATTATATGCCGACGATATACTTCTTTTTCTTACAAATCCGGAAAAATCTATTCCCTCAGTTCTCAAGACTATTGATTCTTTTACTTTGATACCGGGTTACAAGATAAATTGTGATAAATCTGAAGTTTTGCCCCTAGGGGGAGATATCTCTACAAGCTCCTTGGTAAATTGTCCTTTTAAATGGTCTAGAACAGGCCTTACATATCTTGGAATATCGACTTTCGCCTGATTTATCAGAACTTTGGAAACTAAATCTAGCCCCACTTATTATTGATTTAGAGCGCTGGTTTAACCTACCCGTATCTTGGATGGGGAGAATTGATCTAATTAAAATGAATGCTCTTCCGTGAATATTATATCCAATGCAAATGTTACCACTCTGGTTTCCTAAAAAGAATATTTTAGATCTGGAAAGAAGTTTTTCAAAATTCATCTGGCAAGGGAAAAAGCCTAGGGTTACAACTACCTGTAGATGATGGTGGACAAGCGTTACCTAAGCGTTACCTAATTTTAAATTTTATAATCGGGCTAGCCATACCCGTACAATTTTTAATTGGCTACATTTTTTGTTGAAATCCCAGCCCTGCATTGATGAGTGGGCAGTGATGCCATAATTGTTGTCAAGTTTGCTTACGAGTAGTAAGGGACTTAATTTTGGCCTGAAATTAAAAATTGCTAAGATTTAATATTACCCCACAAATTCTGAATAAGATGAATAGCAATCATTCTCCATTATGCAATAAATGCCAGAGTGAAACTAGAACATTCATGCATTGCTTATGGTATTGTCCAGTAATCACAAGGTTTTGGGAGGGGATAGCAAGGAAGGCTTTTGTTACTGGCTAGAAAATACATCCTTATTGAGTGGATTCATTCTAGACCTTCTTCACTTTCTCTTTGGTAGCGAGAGATCTTTAGAATATTGCCTATGGAGAGACTAACTAGAGTGGTTAAGGGAAATGTTTGAGGAGATGTGGGGGCTTGATTTGGAACATCTTCCGACCAGCTTACAAGAGATTATATTTTAAGGGAAGATTTGTATTTGATTTGGGTTACAAGATAGGCTGAGAATTGTGTGTTACTTGCATTGTCGTTTTTTTTTAACTATTTGCTTTTCATTTACTTTTTAGAGTTATTATTATTTTTGTATGTTTTGATTACTGTACATTAATATGGTTTAATCCTTTGTATTGTTTTTTTATTCTGTTATTATTAAAAAAAAAAGAAAAACAATATTAATCATTCACAGCATGACCAAGAACATTCATTAATAGAGTAATGAACGGCTTTTGTTTCAAGAAAAAGGAAATAATTTTTCTTTGGCTGAAACAGCCGAAGTAAAGTAATCTATATATTATGCTGACCTTGCTTATGACACCCCACCAAGCCACTAAGTGCCTACCATTAATACACCAGCACAAATAATCTATCACCACGCTTGCCGCCTCTAGCATCCTTGCTTGCAGGAAGTTCTACACGTTCCACTAGTATGCAGTTTTACAGGTCAATATTATTTATCAGCAGTTTGTACATACTGCCTATTTTACTCCTACTCTTTTCATCTTTGCCAAGACATTCATGTCTGCCTCTGTGAGTAATGAAACATACAGTTTCAGAAAGCCAGGTATCAGTGATTGTTGATCTGTCTCTGATAAGACCCCTCATCTGACTGAAGTATTGGAGAATACAACGATTTACTTTGCTGTTATTAAATTAAAAAAGCTCTTAAATATTCATGGCCACCTCAGGCATCTTGTTTGCCAATATACTGTATACAATATACAGTGTACACATCACTTATAGATAAATTTTGTACGCTGCAGGAAAAAAATGAACTGTTTTTCCCAGATTATGCTTTTCGAGCATACTAAATTCCAGGCATGTCTTCACGATGTCATTGTAATGAATACAGAATGCATTTCTCCCAGGATCTGTTCCAGCACGACCAGACATCAGGGTTTGTGTGTGTGTGTGTGTGTGTATGTTTTTTATTATTATTAGTTATTTATTGGCATACAGTGCAGCCAAGCAATTACAAGGGACTGCCCTCCGAAGGTGAAGATATAAAAGGAATATTTAATGCAATTTTGGCTGCAGGGTTATGGTCGGATGAAAGGGAAAAGGGAACATTCATTTTGCTCCAGCCCAGGAGTCAATGTAATATACAGAGACATATCCAGAGGAGATGAGTTTGCTTCTGTGGAAAATAATTGCACTGAACTCGCAGGGAATAAAACATCCTTGCAAGGAATCAGATGTGAGTTGGTTTCCTTTGCCCAAGCTCTCAAGTACAATACTGTGCGTGTTTAATTCATTCATCAAGTAAATGCAGTTGGATCATTACAAATGCTATGCAGAATGCAGGATTTTGCATCCATATAAACCACAAAACAAGCACCTGACCACATTCACCCTTACATGTGCATGAACATAATATTACTTAAATAATTGATTTATATTTTCATGCTTTTTAGGACACGTTAAACTTAATTTTTTTACAGTTCACATTGACTATGACTATGGAAATAACATGGACATGATATTAAAGTCAAAAAGAAAAATGAACTTAAACAGATTTTGTGAAATTAAGCCTTATGTCATTTGATCACTGATGCATTCTGTGCAATGAGTCCAAACAGCTGACAAAAAAAATCACTATAATCCACATGTAATCCACCCAATTTGTGAAGCAAAAAGCTCCATGTTTTCTGTATCAGAAGAAACACATGCACAGATCAAGCACCAATTACAAATGAGAGCTGTCAAATATTGTTTAAAACATTTTCATATATTCTTACATTGTAATATTTAAAAAGAAAGTTTTGGACATCACATCTAAATTTGGAAAAACACATACGTTACCCTGGACCACAAAACCAGTCATAAGGATACATAAAAAAAAAAGCTTTCCATTGATGTATGGTTTGATTAGGATAGGCCAATATCTGGCCGAAATATAACTATTTGAATATCTGTTCTCAAATGAAATTCTTAGCAATACATATTATCTAAAGGTTTTCACTTATTTACAGTTGGATAATTGCAAAAACATGGAATATGATCTTTACTCAATGTCCTTATGATTTTTGGCATAAAAGAAAAATAAATTATTTTGACCTATACAATGTATTTTTGGTTCTCTGTCTGTTAGTCACTACGAGTTATGTTGTGACGACAGACTGGGGTCTGGGGTTAAGCAGAGATGTCGCTCTCTGCATCGGGGGACAGGCTTTCCTCAGTCGAGAAGGAAGATGAGGTGGAGCTGCGCCCTTCGGGTGCTGCGGCTACTCCTGAATCTGATCTGGTGCTGATGGCCATGCTTGCCCGAGCCGCCGTGATCATCCTTCATGGCTGGGCGATTGGTTCTTGGGGGCTGACCGTGATAGCAGATCATGGCCCAATCTGGTTCCTTTCTTTCCGTAAGTGCACGAGGAGTTGACGAAGTCATGGATGGCTCCTTTCACAGCCAGAAGCTAAAAGCCAAGGCGCTAAAAGAGAGAGCTGCACACGGTGACTGACTTCACTCTCTGGGCGACGAAAGTCACCGTGTGGCCCCTAGGGAAGGCGATGTCCATTTTGGTGGGCCAGGAGCGCCATCTCAAGATCTCAGGAGTATGGCTCAACCTGGCTGAGATGAGGGATTCGGACAAAGTCAGGACAAACTCATGCCCCTTAAGACAGCCCCTCCCCGGTCGCATACCTCTGAGGGAATGAGGGTTATTTATGTCCTATGAGGACATTACCCAGGTGGAGAGAGCGGTTGCGGTGCACTTGTGTCCACAAAATGCAGCCACCTGGCGGAATTGTCCCAGGATCCAGTCCAAGGCCTGTAGGACCACAGCAGCTTTGGCTACTAAGGCCTACAGTGCTGCTGCGGCCCAGGCTGCCTTGCCCTGCATGCCATGACTATCCTGCAGGTACATCAGGCCAGGTGCTAAAAGAGGGAGCTGCACACGGTGACTGACTTCACTCGCCGGGCAACGAAAGTCACCGCGTGTTCCCTAGGGAAGGCGATGTCCACTTTGGTGGGCCCAGGAGCACCATCTATGCCACAACCTGGCTGAGATGAGGGACTCGGACAAGGTCTGGACGAACTCATGCCCCTTGCAACAGCCCCTCCCCGGGCGCATACCTCTGAAGGAGCTCCTCCTCCCTCAGGGCTCGGCACCATATGGCACCCATGTCCAGACCTATGGACAATCTGCTTCCTCACTCTCACCCACAGCGGCCCCTTTCGCCAGGGACAATCCTGGATTGTGGATGCCAGGCCCAAGGTGAGCCATTCCCCCTAAGGTTGTGAGCCATTCCCCCTAAGGTTGAGGCTCAGTATCGGTGTGCATACCTGGGGTCCGGTCAGCCCATGTACTGGGCTAGATGTCCATATACTGTAGTTGATTCCCTGCGGGTAATCCTATGTGTGTATCCTCCACGGTAAGGTTTTCCTCTGTAAACCCATGTCTTCCCTTGACAGAGTATTCTGTCCGTCTCTACTGCCAGTCATTCCTCTCCTTCCCTGGATAGGACCTGCCTTAGAGACAAGATCGTATGTTGTGCTGCCCCACTTTGGGTCAGTCCATAATAGGGTTCCACATGTCACCTTCCCTATGGAGGAATGTGGTCTCCATAGTGCCCTTTTCAGAAGGTCCGCTTCCCCAATGTCTTGCCAGACTGTACAACAAATACAAGAGGTTACAGCCCCTTCTGCGGAAGGTTGAAATCCCTTCAGGAAGTAGGAAATTGCTTCTTTAGGAACAACAGTTCTGGCCTCTATGGCAGCAATGTACTCACTCTGGTCTCTACAGGTATCAAAGTCAGTGAATCTGCTCTGGGTTGATGGGAGGGTTACGACCTTTGTAAAACAATTGTCTGACATGCGCCGCTTGTCAACATTTGTTGTGCTACAAGGTTGTAACGGTTCAGGTTGTACCATTTCCATTGGATCACAGTCTGTCATCACGACTCGTAGTTAGGGTTCCCTCATTCCCTTATGGAGGGAACAGAGACGTTATGTCCCCTTGCCACGACCTTGAACCATCGCTGAGAGCTGGGACTTGCTCTCGGCTCGTCAGCAAATCTGATGAGTGGTTTCACCGGTCGCCTCTTTATACCCAGATGAAATGGAGTGGCTCAGGATTGTTTAACCACTTGCCAATTTTCATTGGTGTTTTCGCTTAAGCAGAGTGAATAATGGCTCTAGGCAAGACCCCTGTCTGTCGTCACAACATAATATCTATGTTCCCTCCATCAGGGAATGAGGGTTACAAACGTAACCAAGACGCTATTGCTACAAATACAGGATACTGTACCCCAGCAACTTTTTCTTTTTGCTTCAAAACATCTTATTGGTGGTTAGATACTATTTATAATAAATAGTGCACACTTTTTTTTGTGATTTCCACTGTAACACACTGATGTGGAAAATGATGTATGTAGTTACCGTATGTCTGTAAATCTGATTTTAAGTCATCACAGGAGACACGTTTTAGAAGCATGTTATTACCAGGTGTAAACAGCAGCTTGTTTCGGCTGACCACTTGCGATTCCTTGAAATGGATGTTACTTCCAGGTGTAAACAGGACCACAATCATCCTTCTAGATCAATACATTATGACCCATACACATGTCTATGTTCATCTCAGCTCTAACATGCTGTTGATATAAGCTGCACCGATGGACGTCCCTAAGCTGATGTCCTACAGTAAGCCCTCTCTTACTCCCAGCTTGAGCATTCCTCTCCCGCTGTTGTGTTTACACAGGAGACTGAGTGTGCTTCTTTTCTCAGACAGGTCTGTGCAGGAATCCTGCCTTAGGCTGCCATGTAAGGCCTGATTATAACTGCGCAACATACAGATATGGAGAGCATTCATAGACACACATGGTGGAGGAAGTTTACAGAATGGCATGGTCAGAATTTGTTTAAGATAAGGATTATTGTTATGGTGGTAGTTTTATTTCAATGTCATGAAGAGCAGATATATATCATAACATATAGTTGTATATTTTTAGACGATGTTTCCTACAAGAATAAGGAAATGTATAGATAGATAGATATTTGAGTATTTATTTGATAGTGTCATTAATAATTGATTACTAATAAATCATAAAATATTGTTACATGTATATGTAAATTTTTTAGCAGGTGATTAATAGATATACTTCTTTCAAAAACTATTTTTAAAAATCTTAATTATTCCAAACTTTTGACTGGTAGTTGATGTAATGCTATACTGTCAATATTTAAGGGATTGACAATATTTTTAGTGCAAACAAAACTAATTTCCTTGGCAGTAATACATGTACTGTAGATTGATCTTTTTTCACATGTAAAAACATAGTTTCATTTATAAGTAAAGTTTATGTATTTTTTCTAATGGTCTTGGCACCGACAATTAATCAAATGATGGAGTAGAGCATTATAACTAGGCATATTTCCAATACACATCAAGTCATGCACACTTTCAGCATTTTAAGTTGTTAATTGTAACTAGGAGGAGAATCTTTTTTTGTGGCTGTGCTGGCAATGGATGCAGTTGCATGGTGGGCTGTGTTTTACCCCCACCTAAACTCTCTTCACAGGAATCAAAGAAATCCCATGAGCCTTTGAAAGTGTTCATTGCAACCACTCGCTGAAGCGGTTTCAGATATTCTAGCCCTCTCACACATAACTATGCATGCAGACGTTTGTTATCTGCACCTTATTTGCATTTAAGCATGTTCTCAAACATGTGCTTCTGTGTCCATGTTCTCATTTGTTTCCATTTAGTGCACAACACAAAGGGTGGCATTCTCACCATTATTATAGGCTGCTTTTGCAGTGGCATATAACAAATCATATCAAGCTAACAATAACATAAGCTAGTATAACAGGAATTCCTCTTGTAGCCATGTGGCAGCAAAGTTAGTAAAACTACAAAGTTAGTAAATGTACAGTAGGATATTCTGTTAGAATGTG
Organism: Enteromius treurensis; assembly: GCA_032275025.1. Classification (NCBI taxonomy): domain Eukaryota; kingdom Metazoa; phylum Chordata; class Actinopteri; order Cypriniformes; family Cyprinidae; genus Enteromius; species Enteromius treurensis. The sequence continues at coordinate 6,101,095 of JAUCMU010000033.1, read as the reverse complement.
ACTGCACAGTGGCCGTGTTTATCTCTATCTCTGCTAGTGTAAGCATTCCTCTGGGTGCTCCTGGAGGCTGGGTAATACTTACGAGCACAGCCCTAGTGCTTCAATAAAAAGCTGTTGAGCTGCATGTGGTCCAACCTTGAAGGAATAGAGATGAAAGGTTAAAAAGACCTGTTGCGCTTGCTATTTACAGGGTCTAAGTCTCTAGCAGCGGATCTTTTTTTATGGATACAAGCATGTTTTTTTTTTCTCTTAACATGATGACTAGTCTGGGAATAAGTTTTGGGAGTAAATAGCAATAATAATGATGCCACTAGTTATTATGATTAACATGAGAGTACTTCAGATTAAGGTTTTTTTCTACACACTTTGCTTAAAAAACTTATTTTGTATCGGACCGATGTAGTAATAATTGTAAATTTGTTATCTTTTTCTCATATGTAGCTGTGGAAAGTCAAAATTATTGTAGTGAATCAGTTTGTTTGGAAGAATAATTAAGTCAATTTATATCAGTTGAAAATTGATTCATCAAGTTTAGATTTTCTATTTTTTTTGTTCATTTTATTTATTATTATTTATTTAATTATAATTTTTCCTGCAATATAAATTATTGTAATTTTTTTTTGCTGTATTTAGCCTGATTTCATGTATAAGTTTAATGTTGTAATTCTAATTCAGATTTGAAACTCTGAATTGTTTCGATAAAATTAATAATTATTCGTTATATGAAACATTTCATTCAGTAAATAAATAAGTTAATATAATGTCTAATATGTACTGTATAAATACTATTGACAGGTGTAATACTACGGTATATACCAATTATTATGTTATATTATATTATTCCCTAAAGTTAATGGATTACAAAATTATTTAATAGGCTAATTGTCATTTTGACAGATAATTCTCTGGACATAGATAATGGTAATGCCAAACCCCTGTCCAAATAAATGCTTATCATTGCCTTAGAAAATGTTTGAGATTGAGAATGAAACACATTTCTGTGATGACTTGAAGATATTTTTAAAGACGTGCAATCCCAAATCCTTCTGTAGTGGAGCAGTTCCAGCTTTTCAAAGCAGACAAATTAAACGCTGGCCAATCGCACAGACAGAGGATGTGCTGCTGCCCCGGGGATGTGGATCTTGTCAGAGTCTGTGATAGATTCTTTGGCCTGCCTGAGATTAAGGTATTACTTACAGCTGGGTGGGTCGATACAGACGCACCGTCGATGACTGGATAAAGGAACACGGTTTCTGTTCTACCAGTCTTATATGATCACTTTTCATGTGCCTGGATATGTAACACGTACAGTACCTCACCCTCACCTTATCAGCCACTCAAATTCGCGATGTCAGGTTGTTATTCATGCAGAGGTAAAGGGTGTAAATTAGCCCATCATGCTGATGAAACAATCTAACCCTACAGAGGACCCCATGTCTGATATTGAGTGCTGATGTAACAGATTTTATTCTGACTGGCATTTTCATCTAGACAGTAATAAGGTCACCAAATTGCTTTGGCTTCACAGAAAACCTGTTTACCTCGAGGGTTGTATACAAACATCTCTCAGGTGATCCGGCTTCGAGGCACAATTGAGGTGTTTCAACTGAGAACAGATGGAGCAGAAAATTACAGCTTCCTGATACCAACCAGATCGTTGGACCGAACACAGTCAATAAACACTACTAAAAATGCCAGGAACAGGTAAGAATCACTAATAGAAGAACGGATAAAGACAGTGTTATTAGAGATAAAAGAAAAGAGGAAAATAGGAGACCAGAATGAAGCCTGTTAAATCGGTTCATGAATCGTAATGAACGATTCATTCACAAATTGGATTGACTCACTCACTGATTCAAATTATGCAGTAAAACCGAGTCACTAAGTAACAATTTACTGAATTCACTTAATTCTGACTCAAAATTAGTCAAGAATGGGATATCATCGGAGCTTTTATGCATACTTACGCATAGTGGCATTTGGTGATTTTTCACACCTCGCCTTCCACTGAACTGAAAAGGACTAAAAAACTGTTGGGTTGAGTGTCAGAGTATGATGCAGAGGTAAAATAAGGAGAAGGAAGTTGCTCGGGGATGAATCTCTCGCCATCACTTTTAATCCTAAGAGATCAGTAAATTATCTGTTAGAGAGCAGTCTCTCATGCTTCACTGATCTCCTCTGACTGTCTTATCCAGATACTGTGAGATAATTATGGCTTCCCGTCTATAATTGTACCCATGCCAGTGATTAATTCTAATTCCAATCGGTTATATTGATCAAGGTTCTGAATGCGTTCACCGCTGACATTTCTGTCGGTTAAAGGCCGTGTGAGGTAATCACGGATCTCCCTCATATCCTGGAAAAGAACGGTTGACATTTAACCATCATTCTTCAGAAATCCTCATTCACAGCACATGCCTTACATCCAGATACCCAACACACACACAGTGCTCTTACGACACACACTCTCCTCACACTTAACTACCACGCCAGGGGGGACGGCACCAAGCATGCCAGTCTGTTTTCCTGATAAGTGTGTTTTCCCACAGAAGACCATGAAAACAAAAGCTGCGGTTTTCAATTGGTTATCTCCACAGACGTATTTCACTGCTGAATAGTAAGTATTGCTGTGTTTATGGCATCATCAGACTGGCAAATAGTACTCAAAAAATGAAGATGAGTGGTTTTACACACAAAAACTGTGTTTGATGTACAGTACGTTTGAAGTCATGCATGTAAACTCCAGATGTTCATTTGATTCTCAGGTCTGTCATCAAAGGCTTCACGCTGTGTGTGTGTGTGTGAGTGCATGCTGGTTGTACATCCAGCATTTGTACATCCAATATGTGTATGCGAGAAAAAAAAGGACCACTTAAAAATGGAAATTTTTCTCTTCTCTTCACCTGCCTTCTGACATCTTTGACATTTGAGTCGCACTATAGTTTAGGTATCGTGTGTGTATGTACAAACAGCTGGCTATAACCTCTTTTGCCGTCATGTGCCCCTCACGCTTCCCTCCACATCCTCCCGGTCACCATGACAACAGCCCCTCATCAGCTGCTGTTTGCGGATCAGCCAAAATTAAGACAATTCCCAAATACCTTAATGGAATTATGCCTATGCGTGTCACTAGTTTTGTACAAAATGTGTTTGCTATCCTTCATCTGGGCTTGTGTGTTGGTTTCAGGTCATAGCACAACCCTAATAGGATAAAAGCACAGAGCTGAACACAGGAGCCCAACTCCAATTACATTTTTCTTTGACTTCATCTTTTGTTGCTTGATTCCCTCTCTGCTATTGATATCTCACTCAGATGAATGAACAAGAGGCCTGTATTTAACATCAAACTCTCTTTGAGGTTTTATTTATTGCATTGAATGCTCTTGTTTTTCAATCTTTACTTACAAAGCCTTTGATTAAACACTAATCAGTCTATTTTTTTATATGTAACATATCTAATATATTCTTTAGAGATTAAACAGACCAGCTAAAGCGATAAGCAGTCAAGCTTTAATGCACAGTTTGAATTTGTATTCACATTTTTCCTTTTCTTTTTTTTTTAACCAATCCCAAACTTTGGAACTTGTTTCTAGCTGTTTGTTACATTCTGATAAATGGTGTTTCTCGATCTGACTTTATAATGTATTAAGTGAATGTATATTTGTTAACTTAAATTTGAACTATTTTACCCATGCCGTTTTACATGGAAGTGAGGTGCAGGTGTGTGCAGAACAGCTTTGAATTGGGCTCATCTCAACTGAAACGGTTTAGTTAAACACTGATATCTCTTTTCTCAATGCTGGTTTAAAACACTGCAATATCTCTCATTGTTTATCTGCCGAACATGTGATCAACATTGATATATGACCCTGGAGCCTTAAGTAGCACGGGTATATTTGTAGCAATATACATTGTATGGGTCAAAATGCTAAAACACATTTTAATTTCGAAATTGATTAGGATATTAAGTAAAGCTAGTGTACCATAAAGGTAATTTGTACATTTGCTACTGTAAATATATCAAAACCTCATTTTTGACCCGTAACCTGGTTTTCTAAGGACTTAATTTATAACTAGGGAATTTTCTCAATTTTTCTTTTTTTTTTTTTTTTTTTTTTTGCTAATTTAGATTCTAGATTTCCTGGATAAATATTGTCCTTTCATAACAAACAATACATCAATTGATAGTTTTTATGTGACGTCACACCCTTAAAGGAATGCCCCCCCAACCCCCCTGAAAGGGTTAGTTCACCCAAAAATGAAAATTCTGTCATTCATTACTTAGCCTCTTGTCATTCCAAACCCATAAGACCTTCGTTCATCTCGTTTATCGAAAACAAAAATAACATAAAATACTCAACCATTCTTCTCCTATGACTTACGTGTTCCAGCCATTTTAGAGAACATCACTGCGTAATTGTACGCTTTTCTCTAGGCCTAAACAGCATGTTCTGAAGATGAATGAAGGTCTTATAGGTTTGTAACGACATGAGGGTGAGTAATTAATGACAGAATTTTCATTTTTGGGTGAACTAACCCTTTAATATAGATTACAAATGGCCAAAATGTACATTTTATTCACATACCTTTGTTTAATTGTTTTGAGTGGTGATCTAAATATATGCGGCCATGAAACAGATGGGAAATTGACAGGGAATTGACAGAAATTTGCTGCAGTTCTATGGATGTTTTGCCCTCCAGGTCTCCAGTTGAAAACTATCAATGGAAGGCATATTAATTCATCTTTCAGATGATCTATAAATCTCAATTTCAAACAATTGACCCTTGTGACTGGTTTTGTGGTCCAGGGTCACATATACAGTGGTTATTTAAGCAATATTAGATGAACAGTAGCACTGTTCTACAAGTTTGTATATTGAATTAAGCCATTGTAATCGATTCATGTTTAAGCCAATTTTCACCAGTTTGAATTTGTTTTCTTTGAAAGTTATCCCGTATACACTAACAGTCAAAACATATATTTTTAATGTGTTCATCATTGACTTGAAATGTTTCTTGAGCACCAAATCAACGTAATAGACTGATTGCACTCATAGACTAAAGATTGCTGAAAATGTATCTCTGCCGTCACAGGAATAAACTGCATTTTAAAAATATATAGAAATAGAAATTTAAATCGTAGGCCTAATATTTTACAATTGTATTTCTGAACAAATACAAATGAACTTTTGTGACCATAGAAACTTATTTCAAAAACATAAAAAAAAAAGACTTTTAGTAATGTGTAATTTTTAAAAACAAATCAGGTTCTCTGTGACAGCTTTGTTCCCTCAGTTTTAAACACAGTGTCTATATATATATTCTTGCCCTGCCTATTGTAAAGCAATTATCCCTTCGTTTCCGCTGTAAGAGAACTGAGATTGAATCCAATAGCTAATTACCTCTGACTCTTTGGTATATGTGTGTGTGTGTAACAGTGGTCATATCCATTTGCTCTTTTCTCATTTTTAAATATTCAAGCCCATAGATGGTATTTTAGAACAATACCATGTGATTATGTGATCAGATTGACGTTCCCTAATCTTGCATATCACCTACTTTTCACTCTCATCTTTGTCTTCCCCCTCACATCTCCCTGCCTTATCAAGATGAAGAAGAGTTACTGAAAGAGAGACAGATGTTCTCAGTTCAAAATCAACTCTTTCCCTTTAAGTTTATGACTATATTTAGTAATGTAAGCTTGTTCTGCTGAATGATGCTGTATGATTGTCAGCCGTTCTTTTTAGAGCAGCAGTCAGCAACCTTTTTGACTTTAAAAATGAAATTAGAGCTCCGCTTCATAAGGTTGTCCCCCTCCCCAGAAGAAACATGTGTTTGTATGTATTTGTGTTCTGGTCAAGAACTATCTTTTTTTTATCTGAGGAGATGAGACGTTCAGCCGTCCTTGGCCATGAGCCAGTTACATTCTATTCTCTGCCTCTATCAATGAAGATTAACTGTGCGTTTGTGTGAGGCATTCTGGGGAAGCTCTGCAACAACTTCCTCTTGCAGAATCAAAGTAAAGGAACACCTCACTCATCTTTCATTTTTCTTGATGTAAATTTTTTTCCCTGCTGTTCATGTGCCTGCTAGCTCAGAGATGTCACATATGGATGTGCTTTTAACTTGAGAGTAATAGCTATTTTGAAAATGTTTGGTCTGTTAGCTGTCGATAAAGGCAGAGCTTGTGCTTTTGCATATTAAATTGTATTAGCATGCATTTTATTTAGATTTAATATGAGATGGCAGTTAATATTTATGTACAGGTATAGTAGAGTTGTTTTATATTAATCTTAATATGTTTTATAAATATAGGCTCTTAAAATATTGCTTCCTTTTCATCTGAGATTTATTCCTTTTGTTTCTTATACACAATATCATTTAGCACATTTTTTATTATTATAATGATAAAAAAAAATGTTTCTCCTATTTGAGCTTGAGCTTGTTTGAAGCTCTTTGAACATGAGTTTGTTTAAAGGTTTGACACTTCTGGGGAAACTTTCTATGAGAAATAAGTCCAAACCATGTGGGACAAAACTAATTTTTCTATGTTCCATAGAAGTATGAGTGAATACAGAATATGAAATACCACCTACAAGTCTTTTATACAGATTTAATGAGAATTTTCTTATCAAATTGGCAACCAAGACTAAAAATGTACAAGAATGAAAAATCATTTCCCACTCCACATTTTCTAATATAATTGTACATTTGCAAATGTAACTGTAAAATATACATTTTCGATGTAACAGTAATGAGAAATGTAATAGGTTTCCTTAAAAAATATAACTTTGTGTAAAAGATTGAATTTCTTCATTTTGTATGGCAACCTAGTAATTTATCAGATTTGTTCCTATATTAATAAATTCTTTAGGATTAATAAATAGAGCAGTTTTTAAAGGCTTAGAGCGAATGAATGAATGAGTGCTTATTTGTTTATTTATTTCCAGAAAATGATCTGCTTTCAACATCCACATATTGGGATGCAGCTTGATTCACAGGATATTTCTAATGCTATATTTAAAAACGGATTTCTTTGAATCCTTTCAAGCTTTATATAAAGAAACTAAGATTTAATCATTGTCTCATTTAATAGATCAACATCGCCCTCTAGTGTAGATATAAAGCAACAGTGATGTTGATTTATTTAGGAAGCACTCCCACATTACACATAAAGAGCAGTTACTGTAAAGCTTCACTGCAAACATTTGACATAAATGTGAAATATAATAAATAAACATAAATGAATAATTTTGCTCTTTCTTTTTTTTTTAGAATATGCCCGGCTTGCACGATGGACTCCAACAGCACCCAGTTGGACCTGTACTCAGCATCCGACGCCCTGGGAGTGGGAATCTACCCGGCATCCACTCCTTGGCCACTGTTTCAGAACACAAGCCTCATCAACCTCAGTGCTGCTGTTTTCAAGCTCAATGGGAGTAATGTCGAAGTTGAAGGCCAATCATATGATCCTCTGGGTGGCCACTCGCTCTGGCAGGTCATTCTCATCGCTGTCTTTACAGGACTGCTTTCACTTATTACTATTATCGGCAACATCTTGGTCATGGTGTCGTTTAAGGTCAACCGACAGCTCAAAACAGTTAACAATTACTTCCTACTTAGTCTAGCCGTGGCAGATCTCATCATTGGGGTCATCTCTATGAACCTGTACACCGCCTACATTGTCATGGGCCATTGGGCAATGGGAAAATGGGCATGCGACCTCTGGCTAGCAATAGACTACGTAGCCAGCAATGCATCTGTCATGAACCTGCTGGTCATTAGCTTTGACCGGTATTTCTCCATCACAAGGCCTCTGACGTACCGTGCCAAACGTACCACCAGGCGGGCAGGAGTGATGATTGGCCTGGCATGGTTTGTGTCGCTCATACTTTGGGCTCCTGCCATTTTGTTCTGGCAGTATTTTGTTGGAGAAAGAACCGTTCCACCCGATAAATGCTACATTCAATTTCTCTCTGAGCCCATTATTACATTTTGCACAGCAATGGCAGCTTTCTACCTGCCGGTGACGATAATGAGCGTTCTGTACTGGCGAATATACAAAGAGACAGAGAACCGTTCTCGGGAACTTGCAGGATTACAGGGCTCGGTTGGAAGGTTCAGAGGTGTCGAGCGACCGCGCTTCCACCTCCACGCCACTGGGGGGAGCTCTAGAAGCTGCAGCAGCTTTGAACTGGGCCAACCTGGCCACAAACAAAGCTCCGTTCATGGCCTAAGTGGGCGATTCCACTGCTGGGGGTGGAAGTCGGGTGGCAGGGATAAAGCTGGGCCACACAGGGAGGCGGATCAGAGCAGCAGTGATAGCTGGAACAACAACGACGCTGGACTGTCAGCCGACCACTCGGGCTCATCCGACGACGACGAGAGCGCGCCATCCACTAAGCGGGCCATCTTCTCCATCGTTCTCAGTCTGCCTGGCATGAGGGCAGCTGTAAACTCCCAGGTCACTTCTTGTGAGGATTTGGACACTGAGGAAGACCCGTTACGCTCCTCTGTGGAGAACGACAGCAGGGATGGCAGCATCTTGCGCTCCGTCACCAACGGGAACAAGAGGTTTGTCGGAAGCATGAGTAAAGTTCAGTCAATGTCCGCCATACAGCCATCAGCAGATCCAAACGTTGATGGCACCAACACCACAGTCAAATCTCCCTCAGCGCCCATAACTTTCAAAGAGGCAGCTCTAGCAAAACGTTTCGCAGCTCGCGCAAGGACGCAAATCACCAAGCGGAAGCGCATGTCGCTAATAAAAGAAAAGAAAGCTGCGCAAACTCTAAGCGCCATCCTTTTCGCTTTCATTATTACGTGGACACCTTATAACATCATGGTGCTAGTAAACACTTTCTGTAATGGCTGCATACCTGAGAACCTCTGGGCGCTAGGCTATTGGCTATGCTACGTTAACAGTACAGTAAATCCTATGTGCTACGCCCTTTGCAACAAGACTTTTCGTACCACTTTCAAGATGATCCTGCTTTGTCGCTGGGATCAGAAAAAAAGCAAGCCAAGCTTTCCGCAAAGACAGGCTGTGAGGTTTCACAGGAGCATACCGACAGACTCCACATAGCAATCTGGTGGCAACGCTAATTTGCTAATGCTAATGCAAAGGTTTCAAGGGGTGAGTCTTTAAGTATGTGTACTATATAATGAAGCTTTAATGTGTGAGTCTCAATGTGGACGTGAAGTTCAGTCACCTACGATGCCGGGTCACTAGATTGTGATTTTAAGACACTGTGGTTTAGTGTACAAAGAGCTTCAGTGATACTGAAATGCAACAGAGCAAGTGCAATTGCCAGTACTTCCTGTGGACTTTTATATGCCTTTTACTAAATCAGCAGTGCCAACTTTCAGGAGTTCAGCAGTGACATATAAAAAGTACATTCGAAAGGAGACTGTACAGTATATTTTGAACCTCAGAGAGCAGATCGGATGTGACGCTCCCATTTAATTGTTTGAATATATTGGGGTTAAATATTAAATATCTCATTTTTGTCAGTGAACAAAAACTAAAATATGATTTTTAAATAAGGTGATGTATATCAAAGTATTTACGGTGAAGATATTTCTTTTTCTAAGTGGAATTCGCTGATTTCTGTGAAAGCGTGCCACACAGAGGTTCAGTATCTTTGCTGTCTCGGTAAGTGTAAGTGTTCTTCTGCAACATGTGAGCCACAGTTGAACAGTTTGTAGGTTTTACTATCCTGTTGAGAATTTTGTTTATTCATAAACAGCACTTCCGTAAGCTGCTCTTGTATAAAGCGTGGTTGTTTACATTTGTTTTGCTACAAGTATTTTAATAGCTATTCTATAGGTTTTCAGTGCACATTAATATAGGTTTGTATGTGTTTGGAATGCCTTATGTTTGGACTTTGAGATTGTGCACTGAATATACTGGGTTAGCTGTGAAATCATTTATGAAACCTAATGAATGTTTTTAACTGTTTAATGGACATTCAGATTTTGACAGTAGTGGGTTGGAACGTAATTCCATTTAAAGCCAAATTTTTTGCTGTCACCACCACATTTGGGAATGCCTGGCTTTAACATAACAAGAGAATTTAGTTAGCTGCAGATTTGCGTCATACAAAGCACACACACAAAAAAACCCCAACCTATCAATCAAACATGCTTCTTTCTTCAGCTATTTCCCCCTTTGGCACTGTGGAGAAAATAAAATGGCCTAAAACACACTTTTTACACACAGTTTATTTAATTTTCCTACTAACAATATACTGTACAACAGTGGTTATGTTTCTAAAATGTTGTGTATACTGTATGTGTGGTTTCCATCACATTTCCCTACTCCCTTTTCATGCTAAAGCTAATTTCATAGCTTTCATAGATCCTAAAAATACACAGTTAAATAACCTTCTTCACAAAAATTCAAGCTCGATTGGAAATTACACCAAATTTACACTTGCCGTTCAGTTCCAACTTTTGTGTTTTGAAGAAATATGAATAATTGCCTGATTTGTAACTTATTTTCCATTTGTATTAGAGTAAAGAATTAGTAACTTTTTTTTATATGTTTTTATGTTTTACTTTGCAAACCAAGGCTGTATGTTTTGTAAGGCCTTGTAAGATCAAAGTTAAAATTGAGCTTCTGTGCGGTGTGTTGTTTGTGGATGTGCGCTCGTTTTGTTCCAAATTGGCTGTGTACAAGTTAAAGTTAAATGATAGAGTTACTGTCAGATTTGTGATAACTGTTGAATGTTACAAAAATACAGCCTTGTACAAATGCATTTTTATCCTCAGATTGTTTCTCAAAATAAATGTAACATTTTAAAATGAACTGGTGCTCTTTTTAAATATACAACATGTTTGTGGAAACTTGTTTGTTGGTTTATTTTGTTAAGCCATAAAGGTCTAACACTGTGTGTGTATGAAAGAAAATGCATCAGTTGCTATTGGCGGCATGTAACAGGAAGAGAAGCCATGTGATGACAGTATTCATGTGATCGAGGAAGAGGAGCAGCCCAGCGAATATCACAAACACTTACTTGTTCCCTCAATTTACCAGAGACTACATCCAGGCAAGTATTCTTTTTATTTCCGTTCTTTTCTCTTTATGCTTTTCTCTCTTGTTAGACAAGTCTCCTGTTCATTCTCGATCCACGTCAGATCAAGTTGGATTATCAAAAAGCAGTAAATCAGACCTCTTTCACAACTGAGTGATGTGAGGAATAGAGAAATGTATCTGTATGTGACAAGACATCAGCAGTTTCATTTGTTGAACTTGTTCAAAATGAATGCAAGAATATTTTCTAGATATTTTGAAATGTTCTGCTCTTCCATAGCCTTGGTTTCTAATTTAGTTTAGTACTAATGTTTTATTGATATAAAAATGTAATTTCTGTGTATTGGACAACAATGAATATGGTATAAATCGGTACAAAGCACATGGGTATGTCTGATGCTGCAAGGCTGAAGGATAACTCTGATTTCAGGCCTGCTGGCCACAGTCGAACATCAGTTTATGAGATCACTCCATAAGCTCACATGACACTACACTGTCACACACACACAGATGGAATTCCTGTGCTATTTTTTAACAGAGTTGGATAGAGAAGTACAAAAATAAATCTTATTTCTGATCATATTAAATAAATGCAATATGTTTGAGTGTTTGAAATTAAATGATGCAATATCTAAATGTATGTGACTTTAAAGGGATAATGAATATTCTGTGATGAATTACTCACCATCATGTTGTTCCAAATCCATTAGCTCTTTGTTAATCTTCAAAACACAAATGTGAACCTGTGCCACAAAACCAGTCATAAGTAGCATAGATATATTTGTAGCAGTAGCCAAAAATACACTGTACAAAATTATAGATTTTTTAAGCCACATAATCATCAGGATGTTAGATAAAGATCATATTCCATGAAGATATTTTGTGAATTTCCTACCATAAATACATCAAGACTTAATTTGTGCTTAGTAATATATGCATTACTAAGAACTTAATTTTTATTTTTATTTTTATTTTTTTGCATCCTCAGATTCCAGATTTTCAAATTGTTGTATTATGGCCAAATAATGTTCTACCGTAACAAACCATACATTAATGGAAACTTTATCCAGCTTTCAGTTTATGTTGTTTTTTAATTTTTTTTAAATGACCCTTATGAATTGTTTTGTGGTCAAGGGTCACAAATTAACATATTTTTGATCAAATTTAAGCAGAGAAATTAACATATGTGGGTCATTCTGTCTCTTTTGAACATGCACTGAAGACTGACATGGAAGAGAAGAAATTGAGTAAATTTGTTCTTTTTGGAAGTAACAAGTGTCCTATCTTGCTTTACTACTGCATAAAAGTTAACCAATTTCTTGTTTTACATAAAAAGTGAAAAGTAGTTGCTTTTTAGGGATGTAATGCAATAATACAACATGTAATTTAAAAGTAATCCCGCTCCTAGTTCTTTTACAGTAGCTCATCTTTAATCAACTTGTGTGGTCCTCTCAGGTCAGTATAGCAAGAATCAAGATGCAAACCATTCAGACGATAGAGATGCAGTTACCTGTCCTGCGAGAGAGTTTCCACTCCTCTCCCTTCAGAGGGAGACTGAAAGAACGGAGGAAGAGCAGCCTGACAAATCTCATCAGAAGACAACAGCAACAGTTATTACTCCAGCAACAACAATCAGAATTGCATCAGAAGCAACAGCTGTTCTCACCCTCACAGGGCCACACTGCACATGCTCAGTTGGTCCGCTCTTCCAGCAGCCCGTTATGTGACCTGACAGAGCAAATAGATGAGCAAGAGAAAGTGAAAGAGATTGGGAGGCAGGGGGAGCTGTCTCTCAGACAGTCCTCGGCCACAGCGTCACAGCCTGCATCATCGCAGCAGCTGCTGCCGATGGTGAAGAGAGAGAGAGAGGGATTAGAGAGGGAGGGGGAGAAAGTGCAAGGGAGCACGGAGAGGGAGAGAGGAGAGAAGAGAAAGCAGCACAGAGAAAGAGAAAGTCAGTCCAATCACATGCGTTACCAGCATGGCCTGATCGCTAAAGGTGTTCGCCTTCTGAGGAACATGGGAAACCAGGAGGCCAAGCAGAGGAAGACCACTGTCACATCAGGATTGGAAGGTGCTGGGAATGGGGCAAGCACTGAGGACCGAGACCATGAACATCTCAAGAAGATAAAGAAAAATAAATTGTCAGGCGACTCGGGCAAGAAGAAATCCAAATCGGAAGGTTCCAAAGGTTCTGTATTTTCCAACATCCGTATCAGAAAGGGCCTCTCCCGGAAACGGTTGTCCAAAGAGGATGTACTGGACGATGGGATTAGGATTAAGAGCATGGATTCTAACGGCAGCAGCAATGGTGGAATATCGGGTGATGAGCTGGAGGCTCTCACACCTGACAGTAAGCAACTCACAGCCGAAAGCAGGCAGTCAACTCTGGACACGACAGAAGATGATGCTGAGAGAGAGACTGAGGGATCAGGGTCAGATACAGACCTCTGCAGCTACCACTCAGCAACCGAGGCTCAAGATCTGCTATCGGATATCCAGAGGACTATCAGACAACAGCAGCAGATGGAGGGAGTTGCTGAGGGGCAAAACTGTGGTGAACAAATAGGGTCTGAAAGCCAGACTGAGGTCACTCAGGGTCTTACTTGTAGCAGCCTTGCTTGCATGGGTGAACCAGAGAAGATAGAAGGTGAATCTGTATCTGACAGCAAAGAACAAGATCATAAATATAGTCTGGATACAGTAGAAGAGGTGATTACAACACCACAAAAGGCAGAATCCGTTGGAGAAGTGACTGATGATGCAAATAAAGTGGAACGTTTGAGCAATTTGGCCATTGACTATTGCATTGAGGATACTATCACTGACACAAGTAGTCTCCAGGATACTATAGCTGTTACCAAATCAGCCAGTAACTACAGCTTTCAGGATACTACAGCAACATCCACCTCCTATGAGAGTGCAGAGGAGATCATAGAGAGTTCATCTCTATCTTCTCCTCTTGAAGAGTGTCATTATGGTAGCAGTTTCCTCACTCAAAGCCTAGAAGTTGATCTCAACTCAAAAATTCAGACCACCTCAACATCTAAAATCAACCGGGTCATTTTCGTCCCACAGAAGAGCATTAGTAGTGTAGAGCTGAACGTTGAGAGTGATGGTCATGTAGAAGAGGTAGATAGAGAGTATTTGCACCATCAGAGAAGGAAAAGCAGTGCCGCGTCCATCACACAGTGGTCATCTGAGAACTTTTTAGACTTGGGTCCACGACCACGTAGAACTTCCAGCGCTAACCTTGGGGTTAAACCTTATCCTACAGTACACACTTCTTATGTCAAAACAACCACCAGACAGCTCACTTCACCCATAATATCTCCATTGACAACTCCTTCGCCAAGCCCTATGTGTCCTCGCAGGGTCGGCTTAGAGTTGGGTTCAAGTCAAGGGTCATACAGAGGCGGAAGCTGGAGAGCACGAAGACAACGGTCCTGTAGCATTGCAGGTCCGGTGGGTTGTCATGAAGAATGGAGTGAAGCCATACATGATCATTCAGAGTTTATTGAATATGGCTTCCAAACCCTCAGATCCAGGCAAACGTCATCCACCTTTCCAGATGTGTTTTCAGGTAAGTCATTGTGTGTTCTGATTGATTTAATATCAACGTTCACACTTATAATCAAAGAGACCTGATGTCCATACCACCAAAAAAATGCTGGAACATAACTTGGCAACACACACTCGCTGTCACAGAAGTTCATATTTTTAAACAAATGATTCCATTAATTTTTAAGATGTGTAATTCCATGTCATAAGAGTTGGTTGCCAAGACGTGTTATAAATCCGTTTTATTATTTTTCCATTCTTTAATCTGGTTCACTACCCTCAAGGTTCAGTGAGCAGTCAAAAAACATAAAATCTGGCTCTGAAAAAAGCACACTGCACACATACCCACAGAAACACACACAGACACGCTTTAGCTACTGGCTTAGAAAGCTCTGGCTTCTGCCTCATTGAGTCAGAGTGCCACAGGAAGTCACTCAAACACACACTCATACAAAAGGACACTGTTTTTTAAGTGATGATGCGTGGTGACTGCTCCTGACAATGAAGGTCACAGCAGGACAATTCAGATACGAAGGCATAGAAGAAGATTTTTTAAAGAGTAGATATGGAGACTACTGGGATTCTGCCTTGATATGAAGCTAACATCAGTATCTAAATTGTCTTGAGGACAATAAAGCATCAAATGTTTTTTTCATCCAAAGGTTAAATGTCTTGGAATTTCAAAGGCACATTTATTCTCTGAACATCAAGTTAACTATATAGGTCAAATAAATCTGAGACAGTTGAGAGCTGAGCAGGCATAAATCTATTATTAATTTTACATCCAAACTCGGACAGCACATGACAAAGTAAATAATTAGAAAATTAGAGTCATGTTTTATAGAAAGATTTGTTTTGTTGAAGTATTTTTTTTTTTTTAAATCAATGTTACAAGGAAATCAGCCTATTTACAGTCTATGATGGAAAACTCAGGATGAGCTATTGAGTTTGTGTCCAGCTGATAAATGAGAGGGAGGAAGTTCAAGAGTATGTTTGGGGTGGAGAAATAATTCTTTAAGAAATTAAAAGGCTCTACTTGATTCAGATGTGAAATGAATTATGAAGAGAAAAGCTGCACAATTTCCACTTTACTCATTTTCTGGTAGAAAGCATCACTGTCCCCAGATACTCAGTCAGGGTTTAGTCGGATTGGGTGAGAAGTAAATATATTGCATCACAAAATTCCAATAGAAATGTAGCATTTTCAACTTCTCTATTATATATATTCACTATTTCACTCTCTTGCAGGTCGCTCTCTGTTCGAGAGGTGCCTTGTACAGTGGAGTTGTTCTGAAGATGACAGCGCTTTACCGGATGTTGAGAGATTCTGTTCCCATATTCTGGCTTTGGGGATTCTACAGCCTTTCAGTGACTGCATCAGGGAACCACCCACAGGAAGCGATGTTACAGATAAGCCCATTTTCAATGTATGATCATCAGATTTTTGTCTCTTTTATATTTTATCTTGCACAACTTCACAAAATCATCTCTTTTTTTTTTTATTAAAGCATCTGAAGAATCATTTTTTTGACACTAAATTATCTTATTTAGTGGTAGTTCGAAGCAAAATAATTGTTCTGTCATCATTTACTCATCCTCATGTTATTTCCAGTTCAATTTTAAACACATGTTAAATTGTGTAAGGACTTATAGTGTGTGCATCTGGATCCGGCAATCTGTCCCCGGAGCTCATCTATGTGTTCTGGTCTCCGATGAAGATCATCTCTTTGTGCTGATCCACCGTATGATCTGGATACGGACTGAGAAACAGAATAAAAGAGAGACAGACTAATATTAGTGTAGAAGCCATTCTTTTTACGATGTAATGAGTACATTGTGTGTTAAGGGGAGTGTCCCTGGTTCCGGCTGATCTAATTAATGCAACCCTTTAACGGATTTGATTAATAAATGTGTATTAGTGTGTTAAGTGTAAGCCAGAGTAAAGAGATGTGTCATCAAGAGTGTGCCTGCCTCCCGAACAGTATTAGGTAGATTGTTCCAGAGTTTGGGTGCTAAATAGGAAAAAGATCTGCCACCCGCAGTAGATTTTGATATTCTTGGTATTATCAAATGGCCAGAGATTTGAGAACGCAGCAGACGTGCAGGACTATAATGTGATAAGAGTTCGTTCAAGTACTGAGGAGCTAAACCATTCAGGACTTTATAAGTAATTAACAAGATTTTAAAATCTATCCGATGTTTGATAGGGAGCCATTGACTTCCATGAATTTTGTTTCTTCATACTTTAGAAGTCAGTGTCAGTGTCTGGTTACCCTTAAGACTCCAGATAACTTGCTAAAGTCTGTATGAGCTGACATCAGTCACGGGGTCTTGAAGGTTCTATTATGAAACATAAACCACACTGAAATGCAGTTTTCAAGTCTACCAAGTTGTCATTTTAGACCAATGTGTTATTTAAATGTTGAAAAGTTTAGGTTTTAAAATAAATTATTTCAATCACATTATTTAAATCAATATAGTTCTCCATCAGAAATATACTGTACACACTGGTTATAATGCAAAAAAAATTTGAATCCATACATCATCAGCGCAGCTTTTGTCTTTAAGCTCTGCACTAAATTGGATGTGTAAGAAACAGAAAAGCTGTTGATGAGTGTTACTAAAAACGTGCCAGATTTCACACATTTTATATCACTTCGATGAACAACCCACGGAGTTGACTCTGCCTGAGCAGATGTGAGATGAGCTTAGCAGCAGGGTAACTTTATGCTGTTGTTTAAGACAGAGGAATAGATGCACATGATGTATTTATTATCTCACGCATGAGAAAATAGTATGATTTTGAGATTATTCTGCCACAACACACAAGGTGTATTGTAATGCAGTATGTTATGAGTGATATGCTAAAATATGCAACAGCGTTTTCATGTTTTTGTGCTCAGCCCGATGACCTGAATAGAAGGACTCTTTATTTTTTGCTTCAACAGCCAAATCAGATTTGTTTCTGCACAGACAAACATTTAACACTGCTTCTGCGACTTGCCCTTCCCCCTTTTTACATCATCCCGCACACACACACCTAACCTGCTTACAGTGTGAACACACATATTCATGTTATGCGAGTGTACAGTATATTTATAGACCAAGTACAGCACACTTTCTTAAATACATGTAAATATGTGTGTCCGGTGCACGCTTAAATGGACACATCTGCACACATAAGTCATCTGACTGGATTACGTAAGACGGGTCACATGCCCTCTGGTGCTGCTCCATCTATTCATCTCTGTGTGTAGCAAAGATCAGATTCATTATCCGTTTCTATCCAGAGCTGTGTATTTTATTCCTATATGTTTTCTGTATTTTGCTGTCTCCTATCTACAATATATGAAATTGGAATCATATAATTTTGATTAAAGGGATCGTTTACCCGAAAATGGAAACATGACTGAATTTCATAACTGAAATAACTTCTCAATAACCCTATTGTGCTGGTAGATGGCCTATTGTGCAGAACAAGACCTAATACTGTGATTTCACCGGCCATGATTTCAAGAGGACAGCATAATAGCAGCTTTATTGCCACTATTCACTCTGCCAAATATCTGACTCTGGTTGTTTTTAAAAAAAAATTATTTATATTAATGCAATACTTAGGAAAATGTGTAATAGTCAAATCTGTTATATCCAGCTTGTAAGGTTTACATTTAAATGTCTCACAATCATGCAATGCAACTCTTGATATATACGCAAACCCCCACAGATGTGAATGGACAGCTTCGGGGAGAGCCTTTCAATTTGTATGTGTGACCATGTCAGATGCCATGTATTATTTCTGCTCTGGTCTGTGGTGTGGTTGTTCTTTCAGTCTACCAGCAGGGGTCACCCTTCACACAGCGCTGCCACAGACTTCTCAATTTTTCTTGCTGTCTAATCAGAAAAGCAACCCCAGGAACACAAGGCTAATTTTAGATTCTTGTATGCAGTTTAGAACGTTTCTTGCCATAATCAGCTGCTTTTCACACATACAGAAGGAGCAGATGTATACCTGGGCTCCAATGGGACAGAATGAAATCAGAACACCTGGGCGGCTCCAAACAATGTGGCCTCCGAGTCCATCCCCTACTGCTGCACAGGTGCGAGTATATGAACACACATTGTTTTATATGCCCAGAGAATGAACGGATCTACCATTTTCGCCATTATTATGATATCATGGTACTAAATATCTTAAATAGATTGCCATATGGTTATTAAATAAAATTAATTATAGTCAATTCTGCATGACATACGAGGAATTTACTGGCCTCCCATATAAAAAATTAAAAAAAATTCTATGTAACTTTGCAATATTGTAATTGTTTTGGAGGAATTTTAGAAAGGACTGTATTTAGGCTGAAACAGGTGGATTGTATCCGCACTGGTGTGTTGGTAAG
>JAUCMU010000033.1:6052938-6081554 GCA_032275025.1 Enteromius treurensis | reverse complement strand
TAGGCATTTACTCGCTCACATAAGTCCACTTATGAAGGAAATGTTAATGGAGCATTCACAGTTCGTCTCTTTGCAGTCTAACTAAAAGGCTCTGATTGACGTCATTCAAAGAACTGCGCTCTGATTGGATTGATCCTTTCTGACAGTAATTTTGAGATGTTGTTTTCCCCCCTACTTTTCCTATATCTTCCTACTTACTAAACATCTAGAAATGATCAATAAGTATTATGTAAATACCACTGTATGTGCATCCTATGTGTATCTGATCCTAAGTTTATTTAACATGATGGAATTGTAATAATACTACTTTTTTGACTAGGTTTCTTGCAGAACAATGTGAAAACCATTATGTACAGGACAGTATGAATGATTCAGAACCATGTTAAATACCTTGGTCTTATCATCTCATTTCAAGTACATATTTTTTAAAGCTGTGTATAATCAAACATGCATTTGCTAGTATCCTTCATAAATATGTATGTTTGTAAGTGTAAATACTTAGCTAGTTTTAAATCATTCTCCATCAGGTTCAACACACTTACATTGCTAAGAAAGTATTTTAGCACCTCACAAGTCATACATCTCTTTACAGTTGCTATGAGACCCTCTGTAAACAGCATCCTAACAGCATTTAACCTGATCTAAACATCTGTCCAGCAGGCGCAGTGCCTGCCATGGCGTTTTAAGATCCACCGTGTTTGAATTCTGAAATGATAAATGGCCGCTTGCATTCCAATGTTCAAAGCACACACGCAACACCCCATGTTACAGCTTATTTCTCATGTTCCTGGTAGGAATATTCTTTAATGGGATTTGGAATGCAGACTCCTTCATAATTAGAACTGGCTTTACTGTCCTCTCGTTCTTATGTTGAATTTTTTGCAGAACATTTTTTTTTACAGTGATATTTGTAATACTTAATGTATATGAAGGCCTGGTACAAATGTGATCATATCAAATCACATGAAGGAACATCTCTGGCTACTAATGACTCTAGAATTCCTGAGGCCTGGAAGTTTGGAGCCAAAGTTTTTAAGCCTCTCTGAGAGTTTTGTGAATGAAAGCGTCCCCCTAAACCCATGTCAGCTTGACAGGGCCCAACATGTAACCATACTCCATGTGTGTGATATGTTCTCCGTTCCCCCCGACCCTTCACACAGACCCACACAAGCTCTTTGAAGCCGTTTGAAGCTGTGTAATAGAAAGGCACAAACCCTTCCCTCTTCATTCCCAGAGACTCTGCGGCTCGCCTTTTAGGAGTCCTCAGAGACAACTTCTGGAGTCTAGACTTGTTGGACTTCCTTGACCCTCATTGCCAGATTATATGTGTGCGTGACGAAGTTTGTCTCCGTACGTGGTGTGTTTATCACCGTGTTTGCCGAGTGCATCCCTTGTGTGTTGTGTGCTGATTTTTACACGCTGGCTGTGGTGGTTCATTCATTTTCCCTGGGTTCACTCTCTTCCCTTCATCCAGGAAGCACTGCTACGTTTTCCCGATCAGCCAAAGTGCTTTTATTGACTTGTGGGACGCCACATGCGTGCCTGGTCTGTGTTATTAAGAAACACAGCCCCTTACTCACAAACACACACTCACTCATACCAGTCCTCAGAAAACTGGGTCTCAAAGGGGAAACTAACATCCGCTAAAACAAGGCACTAACTCATGCTAGTACGACTGCATACGACAGGAGGTGTCTGTGTTTTTCATTCAATGCTGCTGTTTCTTTTTAAAGATGTGAAGTCTTTCTTTTCTGTGTCCTGTTCTCCACAGGATGGATCCACGGGGCAATCTGGAATCGTTCTGGAAGGAACTTCTGTTTCCATTCAGGAGCTAGAGCGAACAATTGAAGAATTACTCGTGAAAATATCAGATATGGAAAAAGACAATGATGTTTTGGATGGCACAAAGCTTGGAATGAGGGATCGAGAAGTGGGTGGTTTCAATCAAACCATTAAACAGACTAAAGTAAATGAACAACGAGTTAATTCAGCCGTTCAGACCTCGCCTGTCGAGGAAGCCTTTAAACTTCCAGTGCCTTTATCAGACCAATCACATGCCCCCAAATTAATTGACACCGCCACTTCACCAGTGAGATTGCCCAATACCTGTAGCTGCCAAAGAACACAGGAAATCCCTCCCCCTGCACCACCACTACTTCCTGGTGTTTCAGGTTTACAGACACCTTCAAAACAAAATGCATCAATACCTCCACCTCCTCTCTCAGATATGACTCAGCCTCATTTGTCTTTCCCAGGTACACCTCCACTCCCTCCACCTCCATGTATGTCTCTGCCCCCTCCACCACCTCCACTCCCAGGTATTGTTCCACTGCTTACGTCTGTGGGCATGGCTCCACCTCCTCCTCCACTCCCAGGCATGGCTCCACCCCCTCCACTCCCAGGTATGGTCCCACCCCCTCCTCCTCCTCCACCTCCTGGCTGTGGACCTCCACCTCCTCCTCCACCTCCTGGCTGTGGACCCCCACCACCCCCTCCTCCACCTGGATTTGGGCCACCACCTCCCTTCGGTCCCCCTCCACCCTTCATGGGGTCGGTGCCAGGTAGCATGACTCAGGAGTCTGTCTCCCTGAAGGCCATCATCGAGCCTCCACGGCCAATGAAACCACTCTACTGGACACGGATTCAGCTATATGCCAAAAAGTAATCAGATGCCTCATTGATTGAATGCTGCATGTTTTTGCAATGCGTATACCGAATGCTTGTGTTTCACCTTATTAAAATTCAGCCAAGGCTTGATTATGATCACACATGCGATAAGGCAAACTGATATTTTTATTTCGCTCGCTCACAGGGATGCCAAAAGTGCCCTGGTGTGGGAAAAGGTTCAAGAGCCATCAGTAGACTTTGACGAATTTGTGGAGCTGTTTGCCAAAAACGCAGTTAAGGAAAAGAAGAGACCTATATCAGATACCATAACAAAATCAAAGGCCAAACAGGTAAGAGGATTTTGCTATGCTCTCATTGATTAAATTGCCCCTATTATGGATTTTTGAAAATTACCTTTCATGCAGTAAGTGAATGAAAACATTCTGCAAAGTTTTCAATCTGAAAGTGCACCTTGTATAAACCCACCAAGCCAGGGACGTCCATATAACGCCAGATTGACGTTAGACATGACGTCGGACAGACGTTGCATTTTGGTTGAAAATGAAAATTGGGTTGACGTCCATTTGACGTTGACTTAACATTGGATTTTGTTTACACGACCTAAAAACAACAAAATATCATCGTCAGGTAACGTCGGCATCGGACGTCAATTTAACATTGACATTAGACGTTGAATTTGCGTAGAATTTTGGTAACCTGACATCGCAACCAAAATTTAACCAATGTGCCTGCGGGGAAGTTATTCTTAAATAAAGATTCAACAGAATAATTGTAACGAGTCATTTTTAAAACGAGTCCCAAGCCGTTAACATTAAAATGAAATATTAGCATATTGCCCGCCCACTTGTTGGACTTTTCACATTTGTCTGAATGAAAATGCAAATTCATTCTTTGCCACTAGGTGCAGCTTTTAGAACATTAAAAACTCACAAACGCTGATTTAAATGAAATCGACCAATCACCAGAGGGGCTTGGAAAAATTAATCATTAAAGGAATTGTTTGGGAGTCCTTGAACAAATAAGGTAAAAACAAGTTCATATAAGAAAATGAAAGTGTTTTTTGACCTTGCATGCATTTCAACCGTTTTCTGGCACTTCCATAACCAAAATATGAACCTTTCATAATCCATAATAGGGGCACCTTAAAAACACTGGGTACAGGACATTTTTGGATGTCCCAACAAGTAGTGACCCTTTGTAAGCCCCCCTCGTTTCAGCTCCCAAGACAACATTCCTGGTTGTTCTTCCTGAAGATACTGTAGCTCTGCCCAGGCTCCCTCCTCACCACACACAAACCTATTAACGCTGATTTCACACGCACAGTGTGTGAATCAGAGCCTTACAGACATTCAGTAAATGTTATAAGCTTTACTTAATGTTCCCTCAACCAAAGTGTGACTATGAGACTCTTTGATAAGACTGTTTACCATCAGGAACAACCCAGGCATCTACCACATCTGAAGCTAATCTCGCTCTCTCTCTTCCTCTCTGGCAGTGGTGTGAAAATTAGTCACTGGTGAGAGTTTTGTGGTTCCTTCGTCTGGAGTCAAGCAGATTTTTGATAAGACCCACAGCTACACAACAAGAACATACAAACTTATTAACTAATTTAATTGTCCCTGCAGCTTTGTTCTTCAACTATGAATTACGTACATATTTTTGATGTTTGTTATCTAGAAGATCATTAATTTCTTTCTGAAGAATTAAGTACTTTTATTCATTAAATTGATCAAAAAAAATAAATGTAGTTTTTTTAACTTTCTGTTCATCAAAAGATTTAGAAAGTATAGAAGTACAACTGTTTTCAACAAATATTAATAATAAGAAATGTTTCTTGAGCAACAAATCAGCATATTACAATTATCTGTATTGGGTCTGTATTGAGTTAAAACCCACAACCCTCAAATCACCAGCCAACCCAGCGACTCCAGTCAGCCTAGTGTGGTCATGCCACACTTTATATGTGTGTGTGTGTAAGAGAAAGAGAGAGTGGGTGTGTGTATGTATGCGTTAGATAATTTCTTCAGCATTATTCACAGAACAGTTGCTTTAGGCTTACAGTTTGCACAGATCAGTCAAAATTGAAGTACTAATAATCAAATGCCCTTATAATTCATTTGCGTTAGATGTATAAATTAAAAACAACTGCCCGAAGCTCCATTTGAGCCCACATAATCATGTTAATTTTATGAATCATATTCATTTTATGGCCCATTGCTTTGGCAGTAGTTATCTGGTCCTTTAGCTGGTAGTTACTGAACGACCACCGAACCGCCATCCTTCCTCATACCGCGACATCCATGCTTCCCACCGAAACGGTGCTTAAGTATGGAATCGATTCTCATTGGTCGTTAAGCGTCTGGTTTGAGATCCAGCTCATCACCAGCATTAGTGTGTTTCCCACATCATTAACGTAGCACAGCACTCTGCAGTCGCGCTGTGTTTAGTGGTCATGAACCCTGTGGAGATAATGAGAGCCAGCGGCTTTCTGATGATCACACTGGGCCGCCATCACGCTTTCAAGTGTGGCCTGTACTAGAAGGTTTTCACGACTTCAAATTCTTTCCAACAATCAGAATTAGCATGTTGTTAACAGGCGGTCGTGAAAGAAGATATGTTTTCGATGGCTATGATTTAATGGACAGAAGATGCTAACCTACAGGAAAACTACAGTAAAAGGCTCAAAGTTTCAAATCACAACCACTAAACATTCATAAATCAAGATACATTTTTAGCGAGAAGTAAAATTACTTCAGGTAATAAATCTTCTTTTCTACATAGAAACCTAAGCTAGACTTGATATCTTGTATTTCGTATTTTTTAATGGTATATACTTTTTCATACAAAATAGAAAAACGTATATTTTGCCATATAAGAAGACTTATTAGGAAATGCCTGATTTGAAGGGGCTGTCTGAAAGTGTCAAAATCTATTTTGGTTTAATATGACTAGACAGGTCTGTCATTTGCATAATTACTGTGGTGTTCCTTGGCAGAGGCAGAAACAGGAGAAAATAAAGTTTTTTTGTTATATGTGGATGCCATAATACCATATGAGGAAACAGTCATAAATACTCATACTTTGGCTTTGTTTTTGACTTCCTTATTAGGCCAAAGTACCTCTGCATGCTATTAAATTAAAGGGCAGCCAGATGAAATACTGTGTTTATGTATTTTTGTCACCAGCAATAATATTCAGGGCAAACTGCGTTTAAATAACCGTGGAATCTTTTTTATAGTATAAAGTGGCTGATGTTTTATAACGGTAACAAAATATACCTTCTCTCTCTCTCTGCCTCTCTCAGGTTGTCAAGCTGCTGAATAACAAACGTTCTCAAGCGGTGGGGATTCTGATGTCCAGTCTTCATTTAGATATGAAAGATATTCAGAATGGTGAGGTTATTTATTACATTATTATTATTGTTTGTTAGAGTCTTGATAGTCTGTGTTCATATCTATACTTACTGTACAAGACCCACTACTCCTCTGAGAGATTCTGCTCAGCCTCCTGTCAGCATGTGACCTCTCTAAAGGGGGAAATATGATGTCACAGCCAATTAAGAGTCATTGTTCGGTGCTGTTTATACAGTTACTGATTGTGTTTGAAAGCTGGAGGGAGAGGGTTGGTTGCATTTCAAGGTTCAAGAATAGGTTGATACTGTAGATCTTAATGGGCGATGGATGATGTTTAGAGCCGCATTATCTTTCTGGTTGTGTTCTACTCTTTTCCTGTAGTTACTGTTTTACACTGCTTTTGCATAAACCCTCAACGTCCTGTTTCTCTGCTGAAGATATTTCCTCATCTGTCTCTGGGGTCTTTTTCTCTCTAATTTGTCTCTCTCTATCCCTCTTATTGCTGTCATCACTCTACCTGCTCATTCATCCCCTTGAATTGAGTATAAAGGAAATAATGCCATTTCTACTCATCGCAGGTTTGGGAATGTTAGATCTGTCTCTCAGCACCCAGAGCTATCCAGAACTCTTGATTGTGGATTTTGTGAGTTGGCGAAGGAGTCATTGTAATAGAATAGATAGGAATAAGCCCAAACACTGCGACACAAACATAGAAACGTTTTTTAGAAGGGTTGATTGTTTCATATATATCTTTAGATTGTCTACACACATCTACACTTCTGTCCCAATCTCTTACTGTGACCTGTGTGTTTTTTGTGTTAATTTCAACTTATTGTAAAAAGCAAAAAGAAAAAAATTCAAAAATTCGTCATTAATTTAGTTGATTCCCTCAAACATACTGATCCATTTAGGAATTAAACACACACACCACACAATCACCTATAATGTAATTTCCTTCTGCACCTTATCTTATCTGCATCTTATGGCACACAATATTTATTCATTTATTATTTAGTTTACATTTCCAATGCATCAAGACCCAGAAACTCAAGAAGGCAGAGTTATTTTGTTACATGTCTGGATTTTATGCATAAGAGAAAGAGTGAAGGAGACCTCTCCATGTATATTATTTTATATTATATTATATTATATGATAATTTCAGTCAGTTAGATAAGTGAATCACTTTATTAGTGAGCCACTGAATCCTTTCTTCAAACGATCATTCAGGAACACCTTTGCCATCTTGTTTGATTCAGACAAATTACTGAGAAAAATGGAACCAAAAAAAATATTATTGTTTTTGTAACAGGATGGATAAATACGGTATTCTTCAGCAGTGTATTTTTAGCTTTGTGTACGTTTTAGCCAATCTTTGGTTAACAGGCGGCAGACAAGCTGTATTCTGTTTTCTTTCAGTAACATTTTTTTATGCATAATTTCCCTCCAGTCTAATCCACTGTAACAACAACCCTTTGTTAAATTCTATTTTTCTTTCTTCATTTTAATGAATCAGCAAAGCTGGATGCAGTTTTCAAAACCACATCGCGTTATGTGAATGGATACCTAATATTACACAAAAACGCACACACATCCTCAGTTAGTCTTTAAACTGCCGGCATTTGAAGAAATTTTTACTGGCTCTTTGAGAATTTATGGGCACAGTCCCCATCTATTATGCAGCTCAGTACCCACAATCCAGGACTGGTCGAGTCTCATTGGGTCTCGCTGCAATTCCACCCATTGCAGAGACCAGTATATTTGGCCAGAGTTAACCACCAAATAGAAACAAACAGTTTCTCTGACAGAGCTATTTACCCAGAATCAATACATTCCTCAACATCACGCTTCACCACACTGACCTGGATCAGGCCCTTTGAGGAACTAGGAAAGAATTTAGTGAATTGGTTTAATTGCAGAGTTTAAAGGTTCATGCAAAGTTATGAGGCATTTATTACAGTCGGTAGAGAAGAGGGTTGTCTCTCTTTTCTTTCATTATTCAATTATCAGCCATCAAACAACATTAAAAACCCTCTTCTCAGGATTATTAAGAAAACCTAACCTAATCTAGTGCAACTCCTCAGTGGATTCTCTCTGAATCGCTCCCTTTGTGTCAACTTTCTTGTTTCCCTCAGCTGGTTTTCATAAGATCTCGTGTTTGAGCCTGAAAAACACTCCTGCATGATTGACTAGAGCACAGGCAGCTCTTGCACAAACACACTTGGTGACAGGCCTTTGATTTCTACCCATAACAGTCTCAGAGTTTCACAAGTCAAGAGTTTGTGCATGTGTGAGACTGGATTCATCGGTGTGCGACGCCGACCCCCTCCGGAAGATTTGTTTGTTATGTTTCTTCAGTGACTCACACTCAGTTGTTCTGCAGCGCCGTCTGTTTGGGTCTTCTGAACTGTCACAGGACATTGTTTTGTGGAAACATTCTTAATCATGGCAGCGATCACAAAGAAAGCAACCAGAAAACATATGTGTACAATCATGTTCTAATATAAAATCCTTCCTTCTCTTCTCTTTGTTAGCCAAACATTGTGCCGTCTTATACTTAGCAGTGTTTAGATGGAGAAGGTGGTGTGTGTCCGTACAGCTGAGGAATTGCAAACATGGTAGCATTCGTTGCTTATTTCCCTTTGTCTGGTTGTGTACGTTTGGAAGATAGTAATTATAGAAGCTTGGCACGAACTGAACATTGTAAACCTGCTAGGAACTATGAAACGGCTTGGGGGGAAAAAAGTTTAGCCTATGAAAGAGCAGTTACAATAATGTTGTGCAGTTCAAACCTGATCCACGAGCTACCTTTGTTCAATTAACCAAAGGTAGCTTTAGGGGGATGCATCCAGTAATAGGTGTTATTTGGAAAAAAGCGTCATCTAAATGATGAGCTATATAACAGTAAGAGTGAGTAAATTTCAGGTGATTATAGTCATTGGGGTGTAATATGTATAATTGTGTTTATTGTTTCAGAAATGTGAGAACTCTTACTCAGACACTCCTACTATTATTATTTACACTGAGCCTTTCGTTTATATAAAAACAAAATATCTCTTAAATGCCATAGAAATTATTATTATTAATATTATGCATGCTGATGCTGCAATTCAGTTTCCTTTAGTGACCCTTTAGTTGTATGATATGATATGATATGATATGATGTGTTATGTTATGTTATATATTTTTAATAGGTTTTACTATTACTATTACATTTATTTTTAATGCTTAACACATCTTTTTATAATAAAAATAATTTCAATAACAATAATGACAAAAAATGCTTAACACATTTTTAATATTTAATAATTAAATTATAATATTATTTATTTATTATATAATAACATATAAATATATTTATTATTATTATTTCTGCTTATTATTGATGAACAAATCCTAAGCAGATCTAAACAGTCTACTATACAAAAAAATTAAAATATGTAATTCTTTGGTCTCTCTAATACCATAACTGAGACAATAATTGACCATACAGTATGAAAACTTTGTTTTGCTGATTGTTTTTTTGACAAACCTTAAAGCAAGCCCACCGCACTAAACTTCTGCATCAGTTATTTGGGGAAGCTCAGAGCACATCCCTGGACATCAAGAGACAAATTCTTTGTTTGGAGACTGTGTTGTGGGGGTGTGGGGATTACACTGTTGCTGTTTGTGTATGTGGTGATTGGGGTGTAGATCTGGTGGGATGCTGTTGTCAGGTTGATGACAGGTTAAATTACCCAGTTATAGATTGTGTGTATTTTTTTCACTCTCTTTCTCCTTTTCTCTCTCGCTCTGTCATGTGTTTCTTCCTATCTCTTTTAAGGCTGTCGTTGCTTTCTTTTGATATCTTTCTTCCGTAACAGGAGTAATGCTTTGCTGTCTGTCTCTATTTTCTATGTCTGTGCGTTGGCCAGATATGGATGTTTTTGTTATTCTTTCTTGTGTGGTTTCTGGAACGCACCAATGATCAATTTCTCAATTCCCCAAATGACTGAACACACAAAAGTTATCCCATAATAGCTCTATTTAGCACAGAAAAAGTGTTCAGTCTAACCAGCTCAATAACAGGCCTGCAAGAGCTTTTAAATGCTTTTATTATGTAAAAACAGCTCTGGAAAATAAATGTTTGGTGCTGAGTAAACATGTTTTGATTGTTAGATTATAGGATCACCCATGCCCATGGTTAA
Organism: Enteromius treurensis; assembly: GCA_032275025.1. Classification (NCBI taxonomy): domain Eukaryota; kingdom Metazoa; phylum Chordata; class Actinopteri; order Cypriniformes; family Cyprinidae; genus Enteromius; species Enteromius treurensis. The sequence continues at coordinate 6,071,388 of JAUCMU010000033.1, read as the reverse complement.
AGACATTTTTTAACACTTGTGCTCTCCTGTGTGTTACTATTGAACAATGTAAGTTTAAATAGCATTGGTTTTTGCAGGAATTTTTACTGTTCATGAAAGAAATCTCTTAAACTTACTAAGGCTGTGTTTATTAATTACAAATACAGGAAAATAACAATTTGTGAATTATTAGAATCTTTAATAACTGGTTTTAGTTTTTCTTTATTTTAGAATGTAATTTATTTCTGTGATGGATGATTTTTTAGTTGCCATAAATAACATAGTCTTGAGTGTCACATGATCCTTCAAAAGTCATTATAATATGCTGATTTGGGGCTCAGGAAATGTATAAATTGTATTAGCAATGTTGAAAAGAGTTGCCGCTGCTTAATATTTTTCTGGAAATCATGAGACCTTTGTTTCAGGAACAGCATTTATTTGAGATGGTTGAGTCTTTCGTTATTTCAGAGAAAAAAATTAAACCATATCCTTTTAAATTAAAACCAATATATAAAAGACATCTTACATTTGTAAGTAATTTAAGACATCATTTAATATATAACATATGAATTATTGTTTTTTTGTTTATGGACATGATTTATGAATTATGAATTCAAGAAAGTATAAATGGTTTTCCTATTTAATTTATTGGAAAATAATTTCAAATTCCACTTGACAATTGACAAGTGATACTTCTTATACAGTAGTTTATCTAAGGAGCCGAGACTTAAAATCTTTGCCTGAGAAATCAGTTGAACACATCTTGAGTACTGATTGGTTGATCACTGATGGGGTTCTCTCTTTCTCTGTCTGACAGCCATCTTGAACATGGACTGCACCGTGGTGGATCTGGAGACGCTCCAGGCGCTGTATGAAAACGTAAGTCCACAACATGACAAGACGTGACAGTCCAGATAAGCAAATGTGATGAATCCCAACATTTCTTATGAAGTATGAATTCCATAAGTGATCATTCATCATATCATTAAACTCTTAAACCTCTCAGAACTGGACAGGATATACCCTAAGATCTTGGAGCTTTGCCTTGACGCGGTCCGCTCCAAAAGAGAGCCGCGGAAATGTGTGTTAAATACCAAAACAAACATGCAGGCCACAAACACCGCTGGAATGAGTAAAGTTTACCATGGAGCCAGGGTGCGTGTCACTGTCTGAGGGAAAGAGAGAGAGGAACACGACAGACATGCAGACATGGGACTGACGACAGACGAGTAGACAAATGAAGAGGATGAAGTTTTCCCCCTCAAAGAATGAAAAGAAGACAGTTCAAAAACTCAGAAAAAAGACTGAGCTTTGAGATTTGTAGTTTATGTAACTTATTGGCAGCTACAGGCTACGTCAGTTTGACGTGGCAAACATAAATCAAATATCTTTCTTGGAAAATCTTTGACTCATTTTTAGATGATTGGCTGCTGTTTTCTTTCATTCTTTAAGTGTGTGTGAGTGCTGATGAGTTTGCATACTATGATCGCCATGTGCATTGCAGTCATAAATCTTGCTGTCAGCACTAGAGCTCCTTTACATGTTTTCTGTATGCGAGTGTGTGCCGCACGTCATTTTTGATGAGATAAAGACAGGGCTTTATAGCTACACATTATCTTAAGACCTGCAAGATCCCAGAATGCTCCTCACACATTTCTGATAATTATTTACTACACTTCACATGTTGGCACTTTTCTTGTGATTTTGTTTTGTGTATAATTTAAAGAATATTTCATAATAGCTTTCATTTTTATATATAGTTGTTCATGAAGTATGTAGAAATATGAATATTATACAAATGCAATTGTTGCATTTAAAAGCCACACTGTTTTTTAAATAAAAAAGAACTATATGAACAAATACACTTTGAAAAACCTATGATTTATTTTCTTTCTTAGAGGTGTCGGGACAGATTTTGAGGCAACATAGTTTACCTGTGTTTCACGTCTATAAAGTGAGAAGAGTAGCTCTCTTTTACAGGTTGATCATGAATCATTCATATCTCCTGTAAACATCAGTTGTAAAAACAAACACACAAACAATCAATCAACAACAACTGCTGTCTGAACCACATAAATTCATTTGCACAAAGCCGAATCACAACCAAAACAATGTTCTTCCGCAAGATGCATGCAGTTTGATTTTTTTCAACCACTAGAGGGCCAAACGTCACATAGTGGAGTGTTAACAACTACAGTAATAAAGAGACATGAAGGTGAGGTGTGTGTGTGTGTGTTTGTGAGTATAGTTACTTTCTGCTGAAACTATCTTTCCTTCCATCCCTCTGTTTTTCCTCCAAACCCACCCACCCACCCACCCATTCCCACTGTAGCTTGAGGCGATGTTGTTGAGTTTAAATGTTGAGGTTGTTTCTCTTTAGTGTGCGAGACTCCACGCTGTCTCTGACTCCTTCGACCAAAACCACAGCACACCCCCTCACACACACACATAGTGTATCCCCTCTTTCCTCTCTCTCGCTTGTTCTCTATGTTCTCTTTTTCACTGTCTGACTCAAGCACAGTCTGAAGTGTGGATCATACTTTGTTTGTTGGGTCATGCAAAGACTATAAAGATCACAAAAGCAACACCCACTCACACACACACCAAATAGCATTAGAGTTTATATAACTATTGGAGATCACTATGAAAAAATGCTTTATAAGGAGAATATGAGAGTATATTCCCAAAATGAAATCACATTTTCCTCTCTCTAAGTGTACTTTCATTCTGTTTTTCTTTTAAACAGAGAGCTCAGAAAGAAGAGATGGATCAGATTGAGAAACATATCAAGTCTTTAAAAGATAAAGAAAATGCAAAACCAATGGACAAGCCTGAACAGTATCTATCTATCTATTTATCTATCTATCTTTCAGTTGTTATATTTTTCTTGCATCATTCGTTTTGCTCCCTCTCTCTGTCAGGTTTCTGCTGCAATTGTCAGAGGTTCCGCAGTTCTCGGAGAGGGTTTTCTGTATTCTCTTCCAGTCCACCTTCACAGAAAGTATTACATCAGTTCAGCGCAAGCTTGAAACACTGCAGAGAGTCTGTACGGTGAGAGAGAACACTAGTCAGATTCCACTGACAGCTTCAATATATTGTCGTGTTTCAGGTTAAAAGTTAGACTAGAAAGCAGTGTAGAAAACATGTGTTTCACTCCCTGCGCTTCCTCTTCTCCCTCTTCTGTTTAAAGGCTCTCCAATCAAGTCAAGTTCTGCAGGTTCTAGGTTTGGTTTTAGCATTTGGAAACATTATGAATGGAGGAAACCGGAGCAGAGGACAGGCAGATGGATTTACCCTAGACATCCTACCCAAGTTAAAAGATGTCAAGAGCAGTGTGAGTAAAAGTGTGACCCTTATCACGAGTTTAAAGGGACTGTTCATGCTAAAATGAAAACTGTTATCATTTATTTATGCTAATGTCATTCTAAAACTAAACTAAACTGTCATTAATTACTTGCCCTTATGTTGTTACAAACAAGTAAGGCCTTTGTTCATCCTTGGAATACAAATTAAGATATTTTTGATGAACACAAAAATGTTGTAGCTTCATAAAATTATGGTTGAACCACTGATGTCACATGGACTATTTTAACAATGTCCTTACTACTTTTCTAGAATGTCATAGTTGCATTTCTGTCTATGGAGGGTCATAAAGTGCTTGGATTTTATCAGAAATATCTTAATTTGTGTTCTGAAGATGAATGCTGTTTGGAATGACGTGAGGGTGAGTAATAAATGACTTTTGGGTGAAATACAAGTTTGCAAGCAGCATACGTAACAGGCTGTTTTTTACAAGTAAAAATACCTAAAAAAATACATGAATGTTTCCAAAATATCTATTGTTGTCCGATGAGTGAATGTTTTGAATGGCATAGTGGTAAGTGATGCCAAAATATATAAACCAGCACTGAAAAAGCATAAACCTTAATTTGAACTTGCATGGACATTTGCATACAGTACTTTGATGGTCTCCTGACCTCACTAACCATATCATAAAAAAACTCATTCTGGCAGTATCACTCAAAATGATGGGTTTCTACTTCATTATGCCAAGGCAGTAGCCCATATCCACATCCCATGCGGTCTGTGCATCTGCACACATGTGTATGTGAGCGAGCGCCTTTGCAAGCCACCAGGTCTGGCATCTTATTCACAAACGCTTTGAGCTAAACGAGTGTATACAATCCCAAAACATGAAAAATGATTATTCTCCTGTGTTTATTTCCATCTCTCATCTCCTCCTCCTCTCGCTCCATCAGGATAATTCTCAGAGCCTCCTGTCCTACATAGTTGCTTACTATCTGCGACACTTTGATGAGGTAGGTTTGGCCAACTGTTTATTTCACTGGCTTGACTAACAGACCCCCAGGTCCCTTAGAATCACCCTTCATGGTAGACAAAAAAGTGGCTTTGTTTTTGGTTTCATCCCTTTGATTTGCCTTTCTTTCCCTTCACCATATAGACAAACGGCTGCTCTGAATGAGCAGAGGCCTTTGATTGCTTGATGCCCTTTTTGGACGTAGATTAAAAGCGCTGTATTGTAAATACCATCAGCAGTCAGTCCAGATGTTGTGATTACAAGGTCGTGTCCAAATTGACAAAATATGATCCACAGGTTGTTGAAGTGCTTCTAACGTTCAGGCAAATAACAAGGAGAGAGCGTGTGTGTGTTTGTGTGTGTGTGTGTGCATGAAAGCAGCTCTGATCTCTGACAGACAGAGCGCTATTGAGATTGATTTGTTGTGTTTGATGTTTTCATTGTTTTTGGAATCGTAATGATCTTTACACACCAAAGTATTTGAACAATTCACATTCAATTATTTTTCAAATCAAGCATTGCAACAGTTATGATCTCAGAAACACAACATCCTGTTATTTTGTGTAATTGCGCTTTAAATTTTCCGTTGTTTGTGTGTCAGGATGCAGGTAAAGAAACATGCGTGTACCCACTTCCAGAGCCTCAGGATCTGTTTCAGGCTTCGCAGATGAAGTTTGAGGATTTTCAACGTGACCTACGGAAACTACGGAAAGATCTGAATGGTGAGAAGTGGACACATATGAATAACTGAATACACTGGCTTTACACACACTTCTATGCATATACATTAGATCACATACGTGCAAACACATGTGGACATATGCACAAACCCACAAACATGAGCTCACATACACGTGTGCATATACAAAAACACACAGACATGTTTAGTTTGTATACACCAGCACCAATGACCCGTGTTCTCCTTTAGAAGGCTCATTGATTTTCAAATGGCTGTTTTTATTGAGCCCCCAGCTGGCTGCCACAATGATCAATTCTGCAAATGTGGTTTGTTAAAGGCCCCAGCATGTAAATAAATGAGAAAAAAGGCACATTTCAGCACTTTTCCTAAGGGTCTAACCTGTTTTTACAGGCCTAAAGCACTTAACTCCAGGTTTCTGCAAGTGAACTGTCCTTATGCCATATTACTGTTCAAAAAGTGTGGGGTCAGTATGATTTTTTTAATGAGTGTGGATGCATTAAATTGATTAGCAGTGACAGATAAATCAGTACTATACTAAAGAAAACTCTGGAAGCAGCACAACTGACAATCAACATGTTAAAATGATTTCTGAAGGATCATGTGACACTGCAGACAGAAAAAAAAGGTCTTTCCCATCACATAAATAACTTGCATTTTAACTTATATCAAAATAGAAAACCATTATTTAAAATTGTAATCATATTTGTATAGTATTGAAATTTTAATATACTTTTGATCAAATAAACGTAGCCATTGGATCAAATACATGCAGCCAACTTTTCTAGGTTAGTTTGATAGTTTGAGTTTGATATAACATTTTAGACAATCTTGTGACTGGAATGAAAAATGTATGATTACAATGTAAATCCATTTATATTTTTGTTTGATATTCTGCATTTTCTAAAGATTAACACATCTTTTCCCTTACTGTTTGAAAAAAAGAGAAATACATTTAAAAATAAATGTCATATCCTCTTTTGTCAGTAGGAAATGCTGTATATTCTGGTGAATTTGAAAAGAAACTAGCAGGCAGGTAAAAGGCTTAAACTGCATTATAAGTACTCGCGTTGCTCCCTGACCAGTAAAGCAATTTATCAGGGTCTTCAGGAGGTTAGTGAGATTGGTTCAGCTTTGTGCCGCAAGTCAAAGGTTGTAAGACCCGGCTTAAGTGCACGACGGAGTGTGAATGAGGTGTAAGAATCCGATTACATGCTCAAAGCTGAGTTTAAATCCCTGCAAACATTTTCATTGCCAACACAAAAACACACACACACAGATGTGAAAATACTCACATTCCACTGGCGGTGTGTTTGGCTTGTTCAGATCCTTGAAAAAAACACTTGTGGATGTTGATGTGGTCAACTTAGACACATCAAAAACACATTTACAATCAATCACTTATCCAGAGTGAGATTGTCTACCACGAACAAATAATAACGTCCAAGCCTTTTTAAGTTCCACTTGAAGCAGTCAAACATATCAGATGGATTTGCATTTGGCTCATGGAAATTTCGATTGAGAGATGGTCGTTTTGATGCATTGCTACACAGCCTATTAGCTTCGTCCCTGCTGTTAGCCATATTTTCACGTGCCTTCCCTTTAATCCCTTGCTGGCGATTTGCATTGTTAATCTTTCAAAAGCTTATTAGTTAGGCCCACTATACATGTGGTTGATAAATTGTAAATGTACTTTTCCAGAGCTTGTATGCTTAGCTAAATCGTTTTGGCGCACACCTGCTGAACAGATCAAGCCTACGTTTGTTTAACGCAGGCAAATATTTCTTCTCTGGCAATGTTCTGTGTTTCTCTGAATTCTCAACTGTTCACCTCCCTAAAATCTCCCCATGGCCCAATAAGCATGGCTTCTCTCTTACGCCAGGCTCATACAATAAATGGATCATCACTACATTAGCAAGCTAAGCTAAGCGCTAAAGCAGATGTGCGACACTGACAGCTGGAAGGGGCACAGAGTTATGCGGGCGACCCGGCAGGTCCTTGCTTTCACAGAGCCCTTGATCCAGCTGGCAGGGACATTAGCATGTGTGTGTGTTTGTATTGCGCTGATTGCCATGCGAGGCTGTGATCCATCACCGATTGTAGTGATGGAGTGTGACACGGTGAAGCCTGTCGGCCTGTTGTAAGACTCCAGGTGTACAGCAAACAGAAGCGAAGGAAAGGTTCATGAAATGGGATTCATTAGCATCTGTTAGCACAGGTCACAGATGCACATTTTTCTCTGCAGTGATGCAAGTGTTGGAAGGGAAAGCAGGAGGAATGTACTGTTACATGCTATCCTTCTGATAAAGTCCACGCTAGTTGAAATGCTAGTGCTTGTCCTGACAGTTTCATCGGGTAAGACTGGTTGAGAGAAGTTTGGCCTTATGCTGAGACCATAGCTGTACTGGTTTTTTAATGATAGCTAGCCCAGACTTGCCCAAAAATCCCTACAATGTGTCTTTTGGAGGTTATATTTATGCGGATAGTAGTTTTATAGGCTGAAAAAAGATGTTTTCAGTGCTTAAAATAATCTGTTCTGAGGTGCAATTAATCATTTGTTTGTTTGTCTATCATATATGTGTTTCTGCTTTTTACAGCCTGTTCAGCAGAAACAGAAAAAGTGTGTAATGTCTCGTCTGAGGAGCACATGCAGCCCTTTAAGGACAAAATGGAAGAATTTCTCACTAGAGGTAAAAAAAAATAACAACATTGCAAATAAGCCCTGTTCAGATGGTTATTGTTTTACATAGTCTATGATTTTATTGCCACTGCGGAAGGAATTTTCCATTTTGCATCTCATGGATTTAAACAAGAAACTAAGTAATATTAGCCATGAGAAATGTATTATTGGGGTAAATTCCAAAGACAGCATTTATTTTGGAAAAACATAATTTTCAGGAGTGCATTTCAGAAGCGGTTCATGATTTTTTTTTACTGTGAATCGACCATGCTCTGAGATGCTGAAAGCTGCAAATTGTTAGCAGTCATGAAAATGGCAACCATCATAAATATATAATTATAACATAGTTTTGTGTGTGTGTGTATATATATATATATATATATATATATATAATTCACTTTATGATTACTGAAAGAGGTTTGAGTTGCTTCTTGACAAGCAAACCGAAATGTCAAGATTTTGCTAAATGGTTCATTAATTGTTCAATCAGAGTGGTACACAAACAAGTCATCAAAGTACAAAGTACTTTTTTATGATTTTAAGATTTTTATGCAAATGCATTTCCCATTAGAGTTATTCGAAAATGATTCAGAAATAGCTATTCGAGTCATCTGATTAAATTGCCTGTACTTTTAACACATTATACATTCTATACTGCAGATCGGCCCTATTATGCATCATTGCCTATATAAATAAAATGACATCACTCCCATATCAAATACCAAGGAGTCATGCAAGTATTCTTTTACAGACGTCATTTTGGGAAACAATTAAAGTCTGAACAATGCTGAGATGGATGTACAGTGACCCTGTGTGAACGGAGAGATGAGGTGCTGAGAAATAAATGTGACAGAGGCTCTGTGAAGGCCTCTGGGAGCCAACAAAAATTCTGGGAAATACATCTGACCTGACCCAGACCCGACATTATTTATGTAAAGCTAGTGAAATGAAAAGTGAGCGTCCTTAATTTCATTATTCTCACTAATTTCACCCACTTTCTACCCCGACGCGTTAATCGCTAACTCAACCCTTTCAATATTTTGTTTCTCTGATGAAGGCAAGCTGATCGATCTTTTATTATAGTTGCTCTCCTTCTTGTATATTTACCTTCTCTATTCTCCATCTCTGCTTCAATTCATCCTTGTTTGATATGGTTTCTGTTCTCTTGTTTATTTCCTCTAAGTGTGTTGGAGTCAACCTGCCTGATCTGTCTGTAGCACTGAAGACTGTTTCTGTCGGCACTTTATTCTCGTCAACAATTCATTGGCCTCTTTTCGTCTCTCGCACTCCAATCATCTTCAATTGCCATGGTGTAACCTCTTTTTCCATCCGTCAACTTGGAGTTAGCTGGAACGTCTTTCTATTTTTCATTCTTTGCTTCACTACAAGCTTAAGCAAATGCTAAACGCGTTGCCGTTTCTCTTTCTTTGTATTCAAATTGGTCCTCATAACAAAACCCACATGTGCTCTGGCGGCAGGGTGGGGTCCTCGCTGAAGGGCCCCCTCCTCATCTCTGCCCCTTTGATCTGGAGACTCGTGGGTCTCCTTCACTGAGCTCTCAGATGGGTGACATGACCACGGAAAGACCCCCTTCAACCCTCCACACTGCCTCCAGTTAGAGAAACAGACAGAACGGGGATCGGAAAAAAGGAATGGTCTTATTTTTTGTTATTTGTATGATTTTGAAACTCTAGGAGAGTAACAGTCTCTGGCTCCAGCGCTTCAACCACTACTGTTTATTTTTCAGAGCATGAAATTAACTACAGAAAGGAAGAAAAACTGAGTGAGACAGGCATGTGTGTGTGTTTGAGAGATAGAGACCGTCTCTGTGCTGTTTGGTCTACACTCCATCTTCTCATACCATTGCTGTACTATTTCCGCTGCTCTGGGCACTGAGAGGCAATGTGATAATCCATTTAATGTGGGAACAGGTTCAATATATAATAGTAATAGTTATGAGTGCCTCAGCAATCACCACTAATGATCAAAAACGTTAATGCTTTTTTGAAGAGCAAATACTTAAAGGAACAGTTCACCCAAAAATGAAAATTATCCCACAATTTACTCACCCCCAAGCCATCCTAGGTGTATATAGCTTTCATCTTTCAGACGAACAGAGTCAGAGTTTAAAACAAAATATTCTTCCTTTTTCTTCCAAGCATGATAATGCTGGTGGATAGCGGCTATTATTTAGAAGCTCCATAAATACTATATATCCATTGTAAAACTAACCTATTTGCCTCCGGGGGGTCTTTTAAAGCAGATCGATGGGTTTTTGTAACAAAATATTTCCATTTTTAAAATTCTAATTCAAATCACTGACTATAAGTCAGTTTTATGATTGATATATACTATCCACCATCATTACCAAGCTTGGAAAAGAAAAACTCTCATCTGAAAGAAGAAAGCTATATACACCTGAGGGTGAATAAATTGTGGGGTAATTTTCATTTTTGGGTGATCTGTTCCTTTAATCAGTTCAAATATGTTGGGTGTGAACTGAAGTGATCTGTGTTTTGGGGATTCTTTGGTTGCACAGAATTGTTGTGGTGAGTGGTATCAAAATGTGTTCGAACACTGGGCTCATCATTCAATTTATTAGTGGATCACAGGAGACTCTCCATGCAGGATTAAATGAAGTGACATTGACATTACCACGGTAATGACTTCAGAGACCTGCTTCTCCATCTGCAGTGAAACTACGCTTCATCAAATGTTCATGCTGAGGCTGTTTGCCAGTATGATTTTTCAAAGAATAGCTCCTTGATATTTTCTGTCAGCGGATTACAACTGGCCTTCGTGTAATCAGATTTTCGAGGGTTTATGTTTGTCATGAAAATCGTAGACTTGCAAAGACATGTATTTGCAGTCTCACACCTCTCACTGCTGTCTGTTTGTTTAAAACTGCAACAAATCTCTGATAACCTTTTCCTGATAACCCGTGTCATCCAGTGACAAGCAAAACAAAAACATATTTTAAAAACATAAAAGTCCGTGTCACATTTACAATGTCCTATTTTTATTCCCACAGCCAAAGCAGAGCTGGAGCTCCAGGAAAAACAGCTCGCTGACACGCAGAGGATGTAAGTTGTCTTACTCTGTTAACTGTGCCAAGTCTCTTGTTCACTTATTATTGTGTCATATTGGTTATGTCTCCTCTGTGTGTGTGTGTTTGTGTCTTTTTGTGCATTAGCTTCCACTTCTCTGTCTCCCTATATCTGTGTACTTTTCCTTCCCTTGTGGATTACTAATAGTGCATTCACTTAGACTGATTGACAGTTTGTCTTCTTTAAAAGGGGCTGTTTTTCAAAACCTTGGCTCTTGGAGTGGAAAACAGAGCAAATATGACATGTCAATTAGTTCTAAAGGTCTTTGTGTTCATCGTCTGAATGTTGCCGTTTCTTCCAAGTACTAGCCTAAAGATTGCTGTGGGCGAAAAGAAATTACACTTGTCGTTCTTTATGTAAGAGCATTATTTTTATTAGCTAAAATTTCACATTTCACATGCTTAAAGTAAGCTGATCAATTTCACAATTCCTCAGTGCAAACGTTCTAATCTTATTTTGTAATATTTTGTTCATAGTGTCATGCTTTTCTTTGAATGCTTTCCAGTTTTCTGGAGCTGTGCGTGTTTTTCTCAGTCAAGCCTAAGGCGGGAGAGAAGGAGGTTTCACCAAACACATTCTTCACAGTGTGGCACGAGTTTTCGTCAGATTTTAAGGAGCTCTGGAAGAGAGAGAATAAATGCCTGTTGCAGGAGCGGTGAGGAATATTATGCCTCTGTTGCTATTTTGTATGTCTGCAAGTCACCTTTAGTTGTAAAGCAGCTCTAAAAGACTAAGTTTTGAATTCATTTGCATATTTTTCAGGTTGAAAGCTGCAGAAGAGACTTTCAGACAAGCACGAGAGAAGGCTACCTACAACGTAAAACCTAAACATGCATCAGGGATAGTAAGTAATTCCCTCAATTCACATTATAAGAATTTAATAACGGACTCTCAACAGAGCAAATGTAACTGCAACCATAATGTGTTTCACTTTCTTCTCATTCAGAAAGCCAAGCTGGGACAGAAGATGTAATTTTCTGCTGTACTGAATCCAACAAAACTCCTTTTAGCCCAGTTCCCTCTTTGTTTTTTTTTTACTTGACAGTTTCTTCAATATAATAATAATAGCCAAGAGAAGGTTTTCATTACTTTAGTACATGAACGTGACTAGAATTTTGTCATTTTTGTGGTTATGAAGACAATCAAAGCTTAAAGTGACCAAATTTTGATCATTTTTGCAGCCTACTATTACACATTTTGATTTTTCCTAATTTCTCTTGCATTGCTGTAGCACCACTATTTTCACTTTCTGTCTAAAATACTCTCTCTTTAACCGCTTACAGCATGTCGGATATTTAACTTTACAGTTTTCGGTTTCAACTATGGCATTGTTTGTTATAAGTCCATCACAATTGTTCTTTGAGGGTGGGCCGAAGCAAGCCAGTATGTGAGCGTAGTGCTAATATATATCATGGTGACAAAGAAGTCGTGAAATAATGACAGGACAACAAACGAGGCGTTTCAGGCAAGTGTTTTCTGTTAGAGAGATTCACACCATTTGGCATGGACTTTGTGCTTTGTAATTTTGCAGATCGTTACATGCGTAAACAGCTACAGTATGTTACTCAGTAAAGAAAAAGGTCAAATAAAAAAAAAGCATAATGCCGTAGGTGCACCATACATTGAAACAGTCAAGCCACTATTTCACATGAGGTTGCTGAATTTTTAGTATACATTGAATAGTATACAGAAAATCTGCACATTTATTTTCATATCTTTTGTCAAGAAAGTAGCGAAAGATCTATTGTAACCTGTGTATTTATTTATCTTATTTGTAGGTGGAAGCCACAGTATTTAATGAACTAGAGCAGATAAATACAGGTTTTTATACAGGTTGATTAATTAAACAATCTGCTTCTAATAATGTTTGTTATTGCTGAACTGGCAAAGACATTTACAGTAAGAAAATGGATTAGCTGAATACATAAAGAAATGGCGATCTCAGATATAATATCTATGTGACCTGTGTAAAGTCATAAAAATGTGTTTTGCTGTGAACCACAGCAATCTTATTCTTTAAATGGAAATTTGATCATATTCAGCATCCATAGTTTCCTCTCCAGGTGTTTCAGACTATGAAATTGACACAGAATTGAGTGATATGTTGTGAGTTTCTCTGTTCCAACTGAACTGTGAGATGTTTAATGAACGGTTGTTGAGAAACATATGCAAATATTATGATTTATGACTTACCATTCTTTATTTTATGTGTACAGCCATTGTTAGTAGTTCAATAACCTTTAATTTACCTCAATGTATTTTCGATTAAAGAAGCTGACAGCTTTATAGCTCATGCGTGATCATTGCTGCGTTATTCTGTGTGTATTGCATTAAGAAATTAAGAACTAAAGCTGCCAAATGAATAACTAATATTTCCTTTATGAGAAACTGTAGAAACGTACAAACACAAAGGTGCACAGAAATACGAAAAAAGGCAAGAGACGTATTGTAATGTGAAATGATAGATTTATTTTTAGAAGACATGTTTATTATATATTTTTATATATATTCATAGATTTTCTATGGTTGCTTTATCATATAATTTCCTTTATCTACACATTTTTTGCTATTTTGTTAAATATTGTCATTAATGCAAACGTGTCTGCTAGACTTTAAGTTAAAGACTTAACCATTTTGAATCTCGGTTTATGTTGTGCACATGACTCATTAAGCCTCAAACTCTTTACAGGCTTGATCAAAGTCAGGATGAACTGAAACCAGCGGCATCATTTTCGTCGATGCAGCAAAGCTGACGGCAGCACCAAGTCAAAATAAAGTTTATCCCCATCTGACAGCCTGTCTTTAGTCAAAATATAGCAAACCCCCTCTAATTTCCTGTCGATAAGGTCCACAGTCACCCAGCATCCTTTCATGTCTTCTCCTGTCCTTCATTAGTGCTGATATATACAACGGCTGGGTAGGTAAGACAAGATGGTGAAGATAGATGGCGGTCAGACCAACTCCACTGTTCTCAAGTATCAAGAGTAATAGAGTGCAAGAGTAACCTCCCAATATTTCAGCAGCCTTGGTTCCGAAAGTATTTCTCTCATCATTTTTCATTGAGGGATATTAAAAACATTTTTGTTAAAGAGATAAACCAACAGCTAAGTGAACCACAACATTAAAAGGACTTTTTTTTTTTTAAAAATGGCAAGACTTCCTTTTGATGAAAAAAAAAACCCTACAATCCCAATGACATAATTAAAATAAACTATGTATAAATATAAAACTACTGATTTGAAAATGTTGATTATATATAGAAATTATATATTTAGGTTTCCTTTTTTTTGTGTGTTTAAAATATACAACTCAAAATAATTTTTTTCTCTTTTCTGAAAGGCTGCAGAATGATGAGTAATGTAGATTTTTAATACAAAAAATATTTAGCATAATTATTTACAGAAATTGGTTGAGATAGGTTCAACAGAGGCATACAGTATAACTGTCTATTAATAACATCAGGTCTATCTAATGGTTTGTAAGCTATCAATTAAAATGAGTTCAATCAAATCCCCAATAGAGAAAAAGCATGGGATGTTTACTTCCGGAACCCTGACTGTTGCACTCTATAGAGAATCAGCATTGCTGAGGTAAAGCAGGAGATCGCTGAAATACAGACGCTCCATGTTTTGTAAGAGAAAAGTTTTCCAGAGGTCAAAGGTCAAACACTGTTCATTTAAAGCACATGAATTTTATTTACTGTTCTATGTAATAGTATTCTCAGCTTCATTATATTTGTCAAAAAAGAAGAAAAATCCAGCTTTGTGTTCCATCCTTGCTTGGCAGCTATTAAGCATTCCCGGGTAGAATGCTCTGGTACAGTCCAGACATAATGAAGGTGGTCAGTCTTCTGATTAGCTGTTGTCTTTGGCAGGTTTCACACATCCATTGTTGGGTGGCCCCAGTTTTTCTCAAAGTATTTTGAGGCAAAGTTTCATTTGTGTGCCTATTCAGTATGCGGCATTGACGTTAACAGACACACATTTGCACTGCTTGATCCGCTGAACTTTCCGTTGCCGGTACGGCGGCTGTAGCCCAGGACAGTGAAGCCGTACGGTGACCGTGGTTATTCGGCTGGGCCGACAGAAAGCACAGGACTGGAACGAAGTGTTGTGGTCTGGCGTGGATGCTGTTTTTCGATTTCGATGTGAGTTTTGAGATGTCAGGTGGCGGGGGATGTAGAAGGAGTTACACTGGCCATAGCAGAACCTGTTGATGATGGTTCGGCTCAGGCACCCCTCCAGGCTTACTGTTTGACGCAACGGCTGTGTTTTGCACCAGTCACTCTTTAGGTATTTCCTCTCTGTGACCACCAGGGCCTCACGACTCGACGACAGCATGTCGTGTTTGCCTTTCTGTCGTCGTGCTGATGTGTGCTGGGGCAGTGACGCTAGTGTGTGGGGTGGTGAAGACAAATCATTGCCTTTTAGCTTGTAAGGGGAAGGGATGGAACCCTGAGGCCGGGGTTTCTTGGTCTCTGTTGATACAAAAAGGGTCCATGCCAAAATGGCAGGTATCGCAAGCTTCCAGAACATCCTGAGAAAATAAAGAGAAACTTTAGTGCTTTTGTTAGGAATTCAAATGCATATATTGTCAAACGTATAGTATATTCTGTCATTATACTATGAACTATATCCAGTATTTATTCAGAAACAAATGTATTAAAATAAAACTAGTAAACAAAACAAACAAAAAACAGAAAAAGAAAAATGGAAAGAAAGAAAATACTGTTAGGTTGTGTAGTAACCCCCTCCAAAATGCTATCATTCACCAAAAAAATTTAAATACTTTTCCAAAACTAACACAACAAACACACATCTATTTTTATTTTGGCCTATTTTGCACTAAACATGCATTTAGTAACTTTTAACTGACCAAAATTAACGACTGCATTAGAACTCTGGGCTAAGCTTCCTGGGAAATGGAATTCCCCTGCCCAGATTCAATGACGTCTCACACTAAAAAGAACAGAGATTCTCTCGAAAATATTTTAGATTTTTTATTTGGCATTGTGAATGTTTTGTTTCTGTGTACTGTAGATTTGTTCATTTGCACTGGAGTCAGACTACACTGTTCGCACTGTGTGTTTTTTGATCACTAAAAAGAATTGATTCTTTTCACACTATTTGTGCGCTGTTTTTAATTTGTAGATTTAAATTTAATGGCATGGATATATATATATATATATATATATAAATATATATATATATATATATATTACGTCGATGCATCACTAGTGACTGTTGGGCTGCTTGTGTTGGTGATAACATGGTGCTTTGTGGAAGTTGTAGATGAATAGACCAACGACTGGCGTTTTACAGCACCTTGTCTATTCTTAAAAAGCAGCGGTTCTTATGTAATGCTGATAAAGTTAAACCCTGTCTTTGGCCTGAACCCTCAGTCTTGTTTATCATGGCGCCCTCTGTCAATTTTGCTCTAGATAACCCTCTGATAACCTCTGACATTTCCTATGCTCTATATCCACTGGCATTGTCTGTTTCACTCATGTTCACTCTCCTCTCATTGCCAACCTCTTTCATCTTGTCTGTTAGTTAGATTGGGAATACGGCACAGTTGTATTTCATCTATTTAAAAGACACAGTCTTTAGTTTGTTTTTATGTCCTTGAGGCTTTTTTTAAAGGATTTTTATGTTTTTCACATACTGTAGACTCCATTGTTTTTTAGAAACAGAGCAGCAAGAAGGGCTCCCAGAAAGCCTGGAGCTAAACAACATGAGAAAGTTACATAAAAAAACTACTACTTTCTTTTTCACATGATAAAAAAAGAAACATTGAGCAACATTCAAGTCAAGAAAATGTGAAGCTTTCTCTAAAAGACCATGCATGCACAGATACGTACAACATAATTTTGTTCTGCCAGGTTTATGTTTTTACCTTTTGATTTTATTTTCTTTTGGATTCATTCATTTAAATGTATTATTTACTAATCCTTTACTAATTATTTACTAATCCTCGTTTCTCATTGGTTCCCACTTTTTTGGGAACAGAAATGTTCTAAAACAACAGCTTTGCTCGCGAAATAAAATGTAGCGTCACAGGAAGTATGGGTGGGCCCAGGATAATTTATTGTAGCTTACTGTTCAGTATCATTCCATTTCTCACATAAAGATATTGTAGGACTTAAGAAGACATCAAATACAGTAATTGTATGATTTTGTATGGTGCTTTTGCTCCTTTTTGAAGCTTGAAAGCTCCAGCGCCCCGATTCCTTGTAACAGAATGGAAAAGAAGAGCTAGCTTAGTTTTCAGAATATCTTTTTTGAATCAACACAAGGATGAGGACAAAAATTTTGGGTTAACTGTCCCTTTTAGCTTTTTAAATCTGGTTTACTGGGGAGAATCAGCTACTTCTGAAGCTACAGTTAACTGTGACTCACACGGTGGCAGAGGGGAATGGATTAATCATCCGTATCTCCCTCCGTCAGTGTCGCCGGCAGCCAATAATGCTGTTTACTTTTACACCAGTCCCAGAATGCTCATGCAAATAAACAGGGCCGCCCATCAAAAGCGAATGCTACAGAAGCCATGAGGTTACGAGGAAGTGGCCTTTATGTCTCTGCTGAGGTAGGGTTAAATAATGAGGGCTTTGCTTATGCCGGTGGTGAGATATGCAGGGGACATGTAAACAGTGGGGAGAGCACCATGTGAACATTATTAGATCAGGATGTGGAAAGTTTAGCAGTTTTGGGTTTCTCTCCTTCAGATGACCACAGGCTGAATAGAAGGCTCGGTTTACTGGTAGACCAAGATTAGGTGTAAAGAGACAGGGAATGCCAGGATGTGACAGTGACTCAGAGGACTGTGACATACATGCACAAACACACCACCAAGCTCAATTGTCTATACCTGAAACACATTTCAGATTGAGAAAGTGAATCTCACACACACACACTTAGACGTACATCAGACAGAGGGGCTATAAATCTCCCTTGAGAAAAATTGTGGTTTGGAGATAATGACAGTGTCTAGTTGGAACATATGCAAGAAAATAAACACAAAACCTTCTATCTCTCTCCCATCTGACTGTGTATGTGAGAAAGTCAAGGACAGATCATCCACACTGTAAGAAATAGTGTGAATTTACAGCATACACCTGAATGTAGTTACTGGACCTTTTACTGCAGTTTTTATACTAGTATTTTTACACTTGATTGTAATTGAAAAGCACAAATTTGGATTTCCCAGCATATACTGCATCATTAATAAATGATTATGATTATATTAAATTAATTATGCAAATCATTTTCTTTACCTGGAATTATGAGGCCATTTTTTACAATACATCAGTTCAATAATCAATGAAATAATTTTAGCATTACAGCAATTCAAGTTGTATTGTGTATTAAGTGCACATTATGAATGAATGAACATAAATTGAACTGTTAAATGTTAAATAGATGTATGTGCCATTTAAATTATGTTAACGTAAACATATAAAGTGAATACACATAAATATTCGCAAAATACATACTAAACAGTATGTGTGTATATATATATATATATATGTAATAAATATACACAGATATCTAAATAAAAAATATATATTTAGGAAGTGATTAATCATGATTATTTGTTTAACAACACTAATATATATATATATATATATTAAAGCTCAAACCTGGGACTTTCTGGGACTCTCCATGACGGT
>JAUCMU010000033.1:6037253-6047633 GCA_032275025.1 Enteromius treurensis | reverse complement strand
ATATATCAGATGTTTTGCTCTGCTCTGAAAACATAACTGACGGTGTGTTCATCAGTTTTGTATAAAAGCATTAGAAATGCAAGTGCATTTATCCGCAGCGGCGATCAGACGCGCAACGTGACGCGCAAGTCTGTCAGCGCGACGGTTTCGTGGATCTAATATCTAAGAAACATATGTAAAGTTTATATGTTAAATATATTTATATTTAATATACAATCTAAGAATATATAAATATATTTACATCCAAATATTTTCTAAATATGTACTACATGTGTGTTTATATATATATATTGCAAGCGAATAATCGCAATTAATCATTTGACGGCTGATTAATATGTAATATTTATTATAATAGATATTTTTTCTGTAAACGTATTAGCAATTTATTATAAATTATTTCTTAAAAGTAAAAAATAAATAAATTAAGTCCTGCTCTCTGACCACTTTATGCAAATATAATGAATAACAAAACAAAACCTTTTGTTTTGGCCCTTATGTTAGACTGGAATGTGACAGTACAAATGGGATCAGCACATGATGCGCAACTCAAAACTGCGTTCCTTTGCTCAACCACTACATGACAGCTCTGACTAGTCATGAACAGTAGTACAGGTTGTACAGTGAAAGAGAAAGCAGTATATAACTTTCAGATAAAGGACTGACTTTAATACATCTTCAAGTAAGTGTTTACACATGGTATAAAAAAATAAACGGAGGGAGCCAACAAAGAACCGATGAGACAGATTGCAAGACCAGTCGCTTTCAGATATATCCCATGCGACTTCACATGTGCGATAAGCAAACGTGTGCTAAATCCTTTATAGTGCAATAAAATCAATGCAAAAAGAGATGAAAGTTGAGTAGGAAGAGATCATCTCTGTGTCTAAAGCTTCTCGATTTTACACAATGTGCCTACGCTGTTATATTTAACTGTGGTAATGACTTTACATTTTCTGGTTTTGACATCATTTGATCGGTCTACAGTTGGAGACAGTCCTGACAGACAGAAGAGGAGAGAAGAAGATCATTTTCCTCTTTTGAAAGACATTGCTGCATTTCCCAAATATTAGAAGTCCATGTCTAACTGTCTTAAAGACTGAAACTAGCAAGTAGCAAGTAGAAACTGACGTAAAATTTCAGTCTCTTGGACATGCATGTGATTTGGTCCGTTGTCCAGGGTATTTGGGATCTGGACCAATCAGACGACAGAGATGAAGATGACAGCGTCCTCATCCTTGGTGGATTGTTTGAGGCTCAGCAAGATTGGACGACAGCAGACAGCCTCTTCGATATCAGAGATTTTCCCTGAAACGCACGAAAAATGAGAAACAAAAAGAAAGACAATTTTAAATGGTTCTGGGCAGTGACAACAATAGATAAAACAGCTGTACAGTCTGTGCAGGAGGGTTATTTTACTGACACTGACACCTCATGACAGCACACACAAAACAACCTGAATTTCGGGAAAGTTGGAAAGTTCACACAAAAAAGAAAATTGTTATCATTATTAACCATCATGTTATTCCTAACTTTTTCTAAGTCTCCTACAGTATGCACACCGAGGCTGAATTTATTTGACCAAAAAATAAAGCAAAAACGGTGATGTAATTTATTTTTGTGATGACTTTTCAGCACTCCAGTCTTCTGTGGCACATTAACATTTAGAAATCATGATGACATTCTTATTTGGTGCTCCGCATGTTTATTATTATCGCTGTTGAATACAGTAGATTTTAACAAAAAAAGCAGCTTGAACATTCTGCCTTATATCTCCATTTATGTTCAATGGAAGAAAGAAATCTCTCAATTTTCAGTTTTGGGTTTTCATTTCCCACAACAGAAACGTCACATGTATCCTCGACTACTCAAACAAACACGAACAGGAGCTACACATACAGGTAGAGGAAAAGCAGGGTTACCTGGAAGCAATGCCTTCCTTCAAAACAAGTTCTTACTTTTCTGTGGACAAGATAGAGAACGTGAACAGATACACATTTTGGCAGCTGTTGCAGCAAGAGACCAAAATGCAAAGTCATGCAGAGAGTGACAAACCACAAGTAAACACTCAAGTTATCCCTGCTGGAACTGTCATGACAACAAGGTTTAATGTGACATTACAAGGTTTGGGGATGGGATAAAGCACCAGACAAGCTTCATCTGACCAGAGCTCCTGTCTGATTGGTCAGGTGAGCTATCATTAAGGGGCGGGGCCACTACCACTTACCACACTACGAGTGAACTTTTCAAATGAGGTTCTGCGATCCTGTATGCTTTCCAACTTTAGTCAACAAGATGAAGAGTGAAAAAAAGGGACTACAGCATGGTGCATATAGGTTTTTATTAAATATAATAATATGCTCATCTATATGTGTCATTTCGAATGTATCAGAGTTAATCTGTTGAAACACAGATTTTTTTTGTTGAGATTTTGGTTTATAACAAATATTATACAGCATTATAATACGTCTATTTTATTGCTGTAATATATTAAAATAACATAATAGTCATAATAATTAACCCACGCCATCCTATCCTACTATAATCCCAAAGTGTGTTCTTTTGCATTTAAAAAAAAATAATGCAGGGTCTCAACACAAGTTTAATTAGGACACTAAAAATACGGCTCAAATTCAATGACTATACTAATAATAATAATCCAGATTCGGGTATTTTCTCAGCAGATACTTTTATATACAATTACTTTAAAGCATTACTAAAAGATAACTTCACATATACAGTACTACTGTTCAAGTACATTTTTTGCCCGACAAAAATATTAAGCAGCAACTGTTCTCAACATCAATAAAATAATATTTTGAGCAACAAATCAGCCTATTGGAATGATTTATGAAGAATCTTGGGACACTAAAGAGTAATGGAGTAACTGAAGTAGTGGCTGCTGAAAATTCATATCGCAAGATTAAATTGGATTTTTTTAAATTTAATAATATTTGTAATAATATTTCACAATATTACTCTTTTTTTTTTTAATTATCATTACTATTATTATTAAAAATGTAGTTTTCCGAAGCATTAAGTGACACCTTTAAAAATATTTGATATTTTACAGACCCCAAACTTTTAAACAGTAGTACATCTGTATCAGTACATTCTTAATGTATTTAAGATTATTACTGTAAGTGAAAATGCTTAAAATATTTTACCTTTTTCTTAGCCTGCAGAAGCTCCTGGTAGGCACTGGATCTAATAAAACGGCTGTAAGAGTCACTCTTCATCAGCTTATAGATGTGTTCCTGGTACACACACACACACACATTTACAGTATATTTGCATGTTTATAAATTAATAAATTGATTCAGCTAAGATAATTAATTGCAAGGCTTGTTATCATCAATTTTCATTAAAAAAACAATAATCAGTGTAGCTGCTTAAAAGCATAAACTCTTTACCTGTGCATCCTCAAAAGCATATCGACCGGGGTCTTTGACGTTCTGTGTGGTTTTGTCGTAGCTCTTCGAGTCAACGTTTATGGCACTGGGGGCTCCAGGAGCCAAAAACTCCTCCCAGATCTCCTGCACCCGTGTTGGCACCTCACGGATTGGCCTCCTCTTTAATTCCTGCACTGCCAGCCAGAATCTGAGTTTTGGATAACAACAGAGAATGAACTAAGAATGAAAAAGTAATTGCTATTTTGTAGTACTCCTCACTCGCCAGCAGGGGGCATAAAGGGGAAGTATAGGTGTACCTGAGGTTTTCAGAGCTAAATTCAGACTCCAGGAA
Organism: Enteromius treurensis; assembly: GCA_032275025.1. Lineage (NCBI taxonomy): Eukaryota > Metazoa > Chordata > Actinopteri > Cypriniformes > Cyprinidae > Enteromius > Enteromius treurensis. The sequence continues at coordinate 6,043,892 of JAUCMU010000033.1, read as the reverse complement.
CTTGAGGAACTGCTCTCTCCCGACGGGATCTTTCAGCACCTCATCGATTCCAAAACCCCAGCGTCTAACTCTAGTCTGACCGGGTTCCTTACTGTTCACACATACACAATATATCATAGCACACATTTATCTGTAATACAATAATAATATTCACTGTGTGTGTCTGAAGCAGACCTGGCCTCCATCTCCCAGAGTGTTGTGTCGTCTGATATCCAGGGGTTTGATGGATCAGGAGTGGACAGGAAGGGGTCATAGTCTGAATACTGTTCAGTATAACTCAGCAAACTACAAGAAAATCACAAAAACAACGTAAGGGATAAAAAGGAGAAAGAAGAGAGGTAGAAAAAGGATATTATTTATTAGTAAAATAGCATATACAAACACGCTAGCATACTAATCATCTGAATTTTATTTTAAATGTAATCAATAAGGGTTGGATTTACTTTTTATTCTGCCACTAATGATAAAAAGTGCTTTTTATGAAAAAGGTTAAAAAAAAATCGTTTTTGCTGAGGAAAAGTGTTTATCCTCTGCATTAAATAATTTATAGTTTACATAATATATATTTTATAAATGAAAAATAAAAAACTATTATACCATGTGCAAATATGTTATGCTTATCAGTGACTTTATACATAGTGCACTAGCACATCAATTGTTTAACATATACTGTACATAATCCTTTTTAGTTAATTTTTGAAATTTTATTAGTATTAATATTAGTACATGAAATGATTAGATAGGTAATATGCATTACATATTTTAAAAAAAATGGATATTACAGTGTACATTAAAAAAACACATTACATAATCTAATTAAATTTAGTAGACATAGCACACATTACTTTTAAGTAGTTACCTCCAGCACTCATGGATTTTTTTATGTTTTGATCTATAACTCATTGTTGCAAGTTGGTTTCATTATACATTGCACTAAAATCTTCAAGATGTTGTGGTATTCTAATAGAGCCATTGATCTCACAGAGGGAGTAAATTTGAGGATGAGAAACAGAAACATGTTTGTCAGCATGAGTAATATCTACACAGACCATTAAAGAGGTCGATAAGAAAATGTTTAAGCGCTGTAGAATAATGAAGACCTGTGGATCGATCACAGCACAGACACTCTCTTTCTCTGACTTACGTTTCTGCAACTTTGGACATTTTCAATCGATGTCGGTCTAACTGTGCTTGCCAAAACTTGATCTGGAAAGACAATAGTGGTAATAGTCAAGGTGAGTGTATGTGGGTATTTGTGTGTGAAAACAGGCAAAAGCAGCCATGGATGAACTTAATGGCAGTTTTCAAAACAGCTGCCAAAAAATAGCCAGCGGTGGTTAGCTGGTCACCAAAGCTGGGCAAGCTGTTTAGGCTGGAATGGTTTCAAAAATGTTGACCACTTTTTTACAGTGTTCCGGCACATGCTATGTCAGAGGAAAACTAGATTTTGTGGCTATGAATTATAATTTGTTCCCACAAACAATTAAAAAGAATACAGTATTTCACCCAAAAATGAAAATCCCTTTAACTGACAACCACCAAAAAGCCATCAACATATAGAACTGCGTGTAAACTGTGCTTGATATCTGCATATTTCTCTCCTGATTCAGAGATGACCTTTGCACTGGAGAAAGTGATATGATAGACTTAAGCTAGTAGCAATTAGAAGTATAAAAAAAAATGTAATTACAAACATGCAGCCATGTGAATTATTGCAATGTTTTTATCAGTTGTTTGGATTCTCATTCTGATAGCACCCATTCACTGATTTCTTCTAATAAAATAAAAAAACCTCATTGTCTTGGATAGCCTTAGGGTGTTATTATCAGAAAGTATTGTATTGCATTTCACAGCAAGTTGAAAATAAATTCATTAATTTCAGTTAAATTGCACACTAACAAATATATGGGACTCGACCTCTTAACTGTCCAACCACCATAAACTCCAAATAAACCAACTGTATTAGTGACCTGAACAGAAAAAAAATAACATAACTATAAATCAGTTTACATACAAATCAACTTAAAAACAGATAGAGAAAGCAAAGCAGCATATCGAATATTAATCAGATAAAAGATTGGCAAAGAAATTTGTCTAGCAAAGGGTAAAAATTAAACTTCATCTGACATGAAATTATCAAATAGAACACTAGAAATAGATACATTTGAAATTAAATTCAAAAACTTAAATTCAAATACTCTGGCTAAACACACATAGACAGAACCACTCAGGTGTTACCTGCTCCCGAAGCTCTTCCTCGGTTAGTTGCTTGGCCTCAGGGGCAGGTATGTGGGTGGGGCTATGGCTGCGAATGTCATTCTGAAGGCCGTACACAGACTGCGAAAATCATCAGAATAATTTACAATCATATTTACATAAATTTAAAACAGGCTCAGATATTAGAGAGGGTATTTCTGTGTGATTGCATCAGTGATTGGGGATTTCACATGGGCAGCTGCGTGATTGCTGAGGTGAGCCATTCTGGATTGGTAGGATTTTGTGATGGTGGATTGATTTAAGACTGATTCGTTATTCTGATTGGCTCAGTGGTTGATTGATTCATCAAATGCAAATGCTCAATGGTATAATGACTGAAATAACTGCTGTAGTGATTAGTCACATGGTTCAGGATATTAAAACCTTGAGTAATTTGATTAAATGCTGGATTTCCTGCAGTGCTAGTGGGTTTTGTGTTACCTTTCTTGTTTTGTGAGGGTTCTTCATTCTGGATGATTTCTTTATGTCCACTTCTGTTGTGTTCACACACCCTGGCTGAAACACACACACATACACACACTTTGTCAATATAACTGTCAATTCTCTAGATGACCTATAGTTTGTCGTTGCCAGGCAACCGTGTTGCTTTGACTGTAAACCACCTGACGCAGTGCACCTAACCAGCATACTCCCTCCTGTTTTGGGAAACTGAGATGATATTTTTAAAAAGGCACTGTGTTGTCAATCAAATGGTTTCCTGCTGGTTAGACTCAGTGTTTCCACTTTCCAGTATAGTATGAACTTTAGGTCCAGGCCTCTAATGTATGTTGGAGAGAGAATGAAAACAGCCTCAAGACACTTAGAGTTGTGCAATAAACCCCATTTGAACCTGTACTGGCTAAATATGGACAAGAACTGCAGCATCTTGCTACTGCACATCAGCTTTAAAGATCAAGCCAAGGTAGCATGAAATTGCTAATGAGAAGGATAAGCTCAGCGTAATTGAGGGAGAAATTGCTGCTTCCTTTAAAACAAACAGCTCACAGACACACAAGTCATAAAGCCATATACTGTACACCAGGTGATTCACACATATAGACACTCAAAATCATAAGGACCAGTGTTATAATAATAATAATACTGTAAAAACATATTTTTAAATGGCTATTAACATAGAAACATACTGAAATTGCGTAGTAGTTACTATTATTGTACTTTTAATGAAACTATAGTAACAACAGGTAAAATCATGAATGGTTTTAGACTTTCTTGAATAGTTACTATATTATAATTTATACATACTGTATATAAACTACAGGTTTGAAACATACATCATTATGAACTATATCTACCATAATTTAAGTGGAAATGAAGTACACTTATACATTCTCTTAACATGTTGCCGTTTTTAAATTGACCACATAACATTTCAACAAAAATATCATAATTCGTATTAACAGCATTAATATAATAAAATCATTGTAAATCGTCAGAAATCATTTGGTAAGGATTCCTAAGGGTTTTTAAGCTGTACTTGATGAATATGTTGCAAAATGATTTGATAGGAAATGCTTCTTTGGGTAATAAAATAAACTAACAAAATAAAATCTAGTTTGCTTATTAATATTAACATATTTGCAAAATATTTTGTATGAGTGAATTAGCTGCATTAAGATACGTACAATTTTATAAAGAAAGATCAGGTAGGAATAGCTGTTTAGGGGACAATTACGCATTTTCACTTTTTACTTTGTATAATATTGTCTAAGGAAATAAATGATATATGATTTTCAGAATGCGTGTTCCTGTTTTATGACTAGCCAGCAATTCTTCAAGCACAGAGGCGATTCCATTAACTCACGGGGGCTTCAAAACTGTTATGTCATTCCTCTGTGAGGGAACAACTTCAAACACTCGAGAACAACAAAGAATAATTCTGAAGAAGAAAAGAGAATAGCTGCATTGTTCTTCCACAGACTTAGTCCAGCACTTAGACACACATACATTTACTCACCACTGGTCTGTGCACATCCCAAAAAGCTCTCTCCTGACTGTCCAGTATTTTCCTCTCAATTTTGTCTCTTTTCTTATCGACTCTGTACAGACAGAACACCAAGCCAAAGCAATTAAAACATTTAACTTCCAAAAAAAAAAAAGCAACGAACCATGCAACTGAGCTGAAAAGTCATAAAGCTGTCTAATGTTTTGGCATTCAGAGGCACTATAGTGCTCACAGAATGGCCTTGAATTACTTGGGACAGCAGCAGAAGTGACTTATAAGACACGTTTTGTGCAATCCAAAAACAAGAGACTCTTAAAATCCATTAGTACAGAAGAACAACCAACAGCTAGACAGATATTTCAAGAGAACTGCCAGTTAATATTTGAATTCTTACTATGTTAATAGTTACTTTCCTGTCTTCTGATTGGGTGACTGGCTTTTACAAATGCACAACAAAAAAATACATGACCTGATCACAAAACATGAAAGACTGAAAGATACATACTTTGCTTGAGCCTCTGCTTGCATAAATATAAACTCCCATTTCCTGGCGAATGCCCGCTGTAGTCGTGCTAAACTCTCCTGAATGAGAACAGAAGAACATTAAAAAAAAAATAATAATAATAAAAACATGCCCAGAGAGGGTTCCTTTTCGGGAACTCTGAATCTGCTGTAGAATCTGTAGAAGGGTGTGACGTCATGGCGGGTGATGTCAGACCAGGAAGTAAATAAGGCACATGCGGCACAGCCAGCGCTAGCTTTCTGTCATTCAAAACGCGCTCTTTGTGTATCTCTAAAAGTCTGTATGTGTGCTTAAAAAAAATGAGTGAAAGATCCTATTTCCCCTCCCTAAAGTGTGTGTGTGAAATAGTAAAGAAATAAAAAGAAAAAAGGCCGAAATGCAGGCAGATAAGGGCAAGACACGTTCTTTTAGGTGGTGTGTTTCCCTTTGTCCTAGTTTTATAACAAGCGGGGACTCACACCAGCTCTGCGTGGTTTCCTTGGGACCAGGGCATGCAGCGGCAGCGCTCGAAGGGCCAGATAAGGCCCTGCGATCTGGCGGAGGCAATCTCCTTCCTCGTGGGCCAGATCATCTGCCATTTCCTCTGGTGGAGCGGGCTCACCCCTCATGCTCTCACCCCCCGAGGAGGGTGAGGGTGAGAGCGTCGATGAGCCGCCCCAGTCTATTAAGTATGAGGAGCTGTTGGAGGTGGTCACTAGGGCTTAGCGGGCAAAAGTTAAAGATCGATTGGCCGGCCGAGAAACAACAAGTCACCACGTCCACATAGAAGCCTGCCGTTCTTTCTCGATTTGCGGGGTGGAATGGTAAACCATTCTCTGCACATATCTTTATTCCCGCCAGCAATTACATCGGAAACGTGGCTGGTTTGGATGATTACGGGTATAGGATGATGCCAAAAGTGGAACAGACGCTCGCGAGCCATCTGTCCTCTGACGTTGCATCGTCCTTAAAGGCTCCGACCTTTCCTACAAAGCCGTTAAGAACAATTTCAGCGCTTGTAGGCAAGGGGTACTCGGCAGCAGGTCAGGCTGGGGCATGCCTACATACTATGGCTGTGCTGCAAGCATATCAAGCCGACATGCTGAAGGATTTAGATGAGCAGGAGAACGTGAGCTCAGACGAGATAGCTGAGCTCTGGAGGACCGCTGATTTAGCTCTCTGAGCCACAAAAGAAACAGCTTGCGCCATAGGGAGATCAATGGCAGCTCTGTTGGCCGTGGAGAGGCACTTGTGGCAGACCCTGTCAGAAGTGAAAGATCGAGATGCCCGGCTTGCCCTGTCTGGCCTGTTCGGCGATGCTGTAAACTCAGTTGTCGACAGGTTTCAGGAGGCAAGGAATCAAGCTCTCCAAATCCTGGGGTTGCTGGGCGAGAGCAACCCCAATCGAGTACCAGCTCCTCATACCGCGAGGCTTAAAAACAGAGCATTGACTCGCGCACTCCCCCACGGCGGAGTCGCAGCTCGAGGCGACGCTCTGCTGCTGGGGCCTCCAAGCCTAAGACTGATTTTAGAACCATCTCAGATGAGAGCCGACCATCGTGCTCTCCCCTCAATGTTGCGCTCAGTCCAGCCAAAACATCGCTACAGGGCTGAGCTGCACTTCACCCCTGACGTAGGTGTGGTATGGGATTCGACCATAATGCAGGCACGAATGTCTCCTGCTCGAGCAGATTCAAATTCAAATTCCAATTTTTTTTGTCACGTTCATATACATACACGGTACGACATGAAGTGAAATGTATTGCACAACTGCCCCAACAAATTGGCACATTAAAAAAAACAGTTAAGTAAAACAATTTATGTAAAATTAAAAGTAAAACGGCAAAATAGAAGTTGAATATAAAAGTAAGTACAGTAGATAAATATAATAATATAATTTAAAAAGTAGCTAGCAATA
>JAUCMU010000033.1:5985463-6013532 GCA_032275025.1 Enteromius treurensis | reverse complement strand
AGCTCAAAGGCAAATCGGTCTCTCTGGCGAGTTCCCATATGTAACGTCGAAGTGATTCGACTGAAAGGGTAACAACAGGATAAACAATATTGGTACTGTTTTGGATCAACATATAATACCTTCAGTAGTGTGAAATCTTTTAAAGATGATGGAGGAAAACCAGATAAGAACATCAGAGGCTCATGATCTTAGCAAGCAGAAAAAAAATGATTAGCAGCAGTGATGGAAGCGAGATCAGATGGAGAGGGCAGAATGAAAAACATGAATGAAGAGAGTGAACGAAGGGAGGGAGCGCAGGTGACTGGAGACTTCCGTTTTATATAAGAGCTTTAATATGTGAGAAACAGGATTGAATGTCTCTGTGGAGGTGACAAGAAAGAAAAGGAGGGAGAGATGTACAACGGGCTGAACAGCCTGATACATGCGTTCAAGACGAGCCAGCCAATGATGCTGCAAGGTACGCCTCGTTTTCAAAATGCTAAAGAAAAAAAAAAAAAAAGACTAGGTTATATAACGATTCTGTGCTAAAGCATTAGGAAATGAGAACATCATATGCAGCATAAACCGGAAAAGCCCTAAGAGACTACTTGAGTGTATGCAAAGAACAAATCTTATTTATATGATTACTGTGGATGAATAAATTGCTTTGGTAAATCAAAAATGATCCAAGCTGCTTTAAATCGCTCCCTGTCGCGGTTGACCTACAGGTCACCTTTACAAACACTTCACAAGATGAATGTGATTGACTGCTGTAGTCGTAATTGCCTGTTGGAGGAAAACGTATGCGCGTTAAATGACACCTTAGAGACCAATTTAGCTCAGATGCAGAACTATCTTCCCAAGCATTGCCTAACATGCATTTTGTGTCTATAGTATATCATATCTTTATATTAAATACATTCACATTTTAATGACAGAGCAAGTTCATCCATAAAAGAACAACATGGATAGATGGATGGATGGATGGATGGATGGATAGATAGATAGATAGATAGATAGATAGATAGATAGAACTTTCTTCTTCAACCGACATCCATATATTATTTTGTTCATAACATTAGGTCAGGTCAATCTATATCGTGTTTCACTTAGAAATGCATTACGTAATGGAAATAAACACATGAATACACATCATGCAATTAAGACATCAAAAGCTTTGCTCTAACTTTCCAGGGTTAAATGATTTTCATTTTGGATCAAGCTGCTGTAAATCTAGTCAAATAAACAAGTATCTATTTGCCTCCTGAGAGCTACAACAACAGACGAGACTTAATTGACTGACGTGCCCATCTGATTGTCTCTGTTCAGAAGCAAAGACTCATGTATGGATATTGAAGTCTTCTGGCTGGCTGACACTCTTGTCAATATGACACGGATCGTTTATGAAGTCAGACCTTGCCGCTGATTGCAATGTTAGGACACTCACAGACATCTATGACCCTTAATAGCATTCAATGCACGCAACACAGAACAATTCGATGCAAACAAACACATAGATCAGTACTATCAATAAAACCGATCAATACACACTCTCATTAAGATTAAGGGTAAGGCATGTTGCATCAGTAAATTGCATCATTGATATAAATTGATTTAATTTAAACCTGGAATATTTTACAACTATGGACATTTAAAAACAAAAGATCACTAATCAAATAAGCAAATTTGTGCAAAAAAGGAATTCATGTAGCTCAAGTTTTGCTGTCATTAAAGCAGAAATAAGATTTAAAGACATAACTTGAGATTTTTGGATCCTACTGTATAAGCATGTTTCAATTTAGCACAGTGTCAATTTTAATTAATTTTCATTAACACAGGCACAGCTCAGCTACACTGAAATAATTATAGCAATACGTAAAAATGCGATTTAAGCACTGAATCCACAAGAAACTCGAAAGCTGCTAATTTATGACAGACATCTTCACCTCACAGCGACTGCCTGCCTACCAATGATTTTCCCTTCTCAAATTGCACATTTCCCAACTTATTGATGATCTCACCACTCGCTCCACTCTGCTGTCAATCCCATAATGCCCCTCAAGTCTGCTGCTTGGCTCCCATAGAGAAAGAAATGAAAGCCTCACTCATGCTCTGCCCGCTCCACTCCAGTAGACAAGAGAAGCAGCATTACGTTAATTGAATAAATAAAACATATAATTTTCAAACCCTATGTTTTCCAGAAAGAAATTTGGGGAAATATGTATTTTTTGTATCTTCACATCTTTGTAGACTGAAATAAAACAACAACAGGCACTCAAAAGGGATGCAAAAATATACATTTTCATAATCAACGAGTCAGGTTGTCTGAATCTCTATTCAGAGTACTGTATGTACATAAACGACAAATCTAAAAACAGCACTGAGTTAAATAAGAGAATGTTCAGAAATATACAGGCTAATTCTATAATCTTTTATTACACAATATCTTTGTCGTAACAAAAACTTGAGTTGGATTAACAGGAACATTGCTCTCAGCAAATAATTTGAAGACTGACAGTAATTGTCTTAAAATTTATTGAAAGTGGTCGACTTATTGGAAAAGTGGTGCTGTAATGGTTGTAGTGGCAGGGCTTTAAAATTAATTAAATTAAACATAAGATGCAACTTCTCAGGCAGAGTTAACTGTCGTCAGTGATTCACTGCATTTGGCACAACACTCTGTGAAAACTTGCATCTCTACAGTCATTCCCTTTAAGGCACCACTGCTAAAAATATTATAGACAAGTCAATCTTGCAGTCTACTAGTCTGTCGTATGATTTGATTGACACTGCTAAAGAAAAAAAATCGTAAATGCATCACAGCAAAAGAAATATGAACATATAATAGGACAATGGTCTATTTTGTGGCTCTTTTTTTTTTAAATGAAAACTCCATTAAAAATGCATTTATTGCACTACCGTTCAAAATGTGATGCCAGTAACATTATTTCATTTTCGCTTTACACCACAAGAACACAGTAATGCTATGCATAATATTTTAAAAGATTTCTATTTCAAATGATAATCTTTATACTCTAAAGACTGAAGTAATGACTGCTAAAAATCCAGCTTTTCAGTTTAAAATATACAGTAAAATGTAAAGTACAAAAAAAGCTGAATTGTGATAATATTTCACAATATTTCATTTGGACTGTCTTTTTTTGTTAAATAAATACATCCTAAAAGACTTATTTGAAAAACACAAAAAATGTTACCAACCTCAAACATTTTAATGGTCTTGCACAAGTAAATTTGATGCATAAATACTATATATTATTTACTAAATATAAATAATATTACATATTAAAAATATGCATATGCATGCTGGGATGTGGGAAAGAAGATGCACACGAGTGTGTCAAACAAGCACACACACAGCACAAAAAGCATCTAAGACCTAGAACAGTCAAAAGAACATATGACGTTAAGTGTGATAATAAGAGAAGCTGGCACATCCGCTTAAGTGTCAGTCACGCAACATGGTTTTGAGTCTAAAAATTCATCCAAGAGACATTTCCGCATTTCCATTTCATTCCCCACTACAACCCCCGCTAACAGCACATATGTTACCGCTCTCAAAACCATACTGACGTAACAGCCGGAAGACAGGCGTATGCAGAGCGTTAAGATGAGTCATAATAGTCTGTCACCGATGGCAACTCCACACAGGGTCACGGACCACCAATGAAGTATGTGCATTCCTCAAATCAAGAAGAAGAGATTCGAAAAGACAAGCCATTCAACACTCGATTAAGTCAACCCTGTTTCTCGTACTGTATGGAGGCCCGCATAAAAAAATGGAGCTGTTCCGTGCTGGGTTTGGTCAAGATACTGTAGTAGTCACTCAACATAGGGTGTACAGCGTGATAAAAAGAGAGGCATGCTGGTCTGGATATGAATTATGCATGAAAAGAAGGCAGAAGTGGAGATGGTCATGTTGGAACAGATTGGTGTCTCCATCAGCTAAAAGAGATTTTTATATTCACCAGCAGTAGTTTGTGTGACTGAGCATTTTCAACACAGTGTGATAACAGTAAAGTCTAAAGCTCCTTTAGAAGAAAACGGAATTTTCTGAGCTTCTTTTAATGTGAGAGATTTATAATGCCTTGGGCTATAAACTATAGCTTAGGAGCACCACAATATATATGTGTGTGCATTTATGTTTATGAGCCTATATGTTTGCCTGCGTGTGTCTCAGTATATATTTAGCTACAAGTGTGCTTGTCAGTTGTTTTGCCCATGGAAAATCAAGAAACATTTTGGATTAACTCTGCGAAAGCCCTTGACTGCCATTATACAGGATACTTACATATTCTTGAAACCTTACTGAAATGACTCAGAAGAGACTCTTAACATTGTAACTTAAGATTGCATGCTCCTTGAGTGTTTTACACAATAAGAAAATAACTAAACCGCTGAAGTCTAAATAAAGTTAAAAATAATTATAAAATAAAATATAAAAATAATTCTGTAAAAAAAATAATAGTCTATCATGCTGGTGGGTTGATTCATGTAGTAATATCTAAGTTAATTTTATTCAAGCCTACAATTTTATTTAACATCACTAAATCAAACATATTAGGTCACATCAACAGATAAAATAATAAATTAAACGTAATAAAAAGGAAGATTAGATAATAAAGATTTAATATATAACATACTGTACAGTGCCATTCAATATTCTGTGGTAAAATATTTTGAAAGAAATCTCATAGGCCCAGCAAGGAAACCACAATCCATTTTGTCACATCTCTATTTTTAACTATTTAGGTCAATGGATATACAAGTCAATGTTTTCTTTTAGTTTTCACAGCTACACTTCATGTGGACTACAGTGTGAAGACTTTGCATGTAGAACTGTGTTGTAACATGCCGAAGGCTGTACTTGAGGGACATGTGACTCATCTCTTTCTCCTGCACCTTTGGACACTATGTAGCTGACACCAGATACACTTCTTGATTTAGTATTCTGTCTCACCCCTCTCTGATAGTACGAAACCAAGCAGAACAGCTATATGCTACAAATCACCAAGTTATGTAAAACTGCCATCATTTACAACTAAGATCATTATTTCATTTCATCATTGTGTTATGTGTAAGTCACACTAAAATGGTCAAATATTGCAGGATTTCTAAGGAGTCCCACAGGGCTCAGGTTTAGGTCCTGTGACTTTTAGTACTTTATAACATTGACGGATCATGTTGTGAAATGTACTGCAAATAGTATTTAATAGCAAAGATTAATGAAGTCGATTTTTAATCTGAGGATTTTTTTCTTTCTTTTTTGCTGGCATCTTGCTTGATGACATGCTACACTTCCAACAGCAAGTAGAAAACTAATGAGAATTTATCATCAACTGAGGAATTAATCAAGCAGACTACTGAGAATTACACTCCTGCAGTTTAACAGTGTTATAGTTGTAGTTTATTTGAATGAATGCTTTTTAATGATTCTTGTTGACCAATCACACAGAGTGCACTTTATGATTTATCATTTCCAAGCCAATTTAAAACCAAATTCCTCTATTTTTCCAAAGAAATACAAACTCAGTCAGTAATGGTCAACCAAGCCATTCCATACTGAATTGGAACAAATTTATGCACCATACTCCTATGGTAACACAACACACTTACAGTATATTATATTCTCTCAATTAATAGTTTATAATCAATCTAGGGAATGTCTTTTTACTGGGTTTTAATTGCTACTGTAATTACGTAAGTGTACTTTTATATTTATAATATAGCACAAGGCAACAGTGGAACATTGCTGATAAATAAAAAATGTGCAAATAAGGACATCATGTTAGAAAGTGGTTCTTATGCTACTTAAGAGTACTGTCAAATTATGCATTGCATTAAAATAAAAGTTTATATAAATACATAAACTTGCATGTACTGTATACAGTACACACGCAGTACTACAGCACTAATATTTATATATATATATATATATATATATATATATACACACACACACACACACACACATACACACACACACACGCAGACTTTCCTTCTAAAACAAATAAAATAATCATACTGAATAATGTATACTGAATCGAGCGCAAATACATCAGAAACGTAGTTGTGCAAGTCTGGCTTTTTACAGTGACTCCTAAGGAGTTGTATATCTAAGATTACTTAAATGAACTACTAAATGATCCAAGAACTACTTAAATGTATAATGCTTCTGGGAAACAAACAGTCTGTAATTCTATGATGATTTGCACAGCCGTTTTTACAATCCACTTACGGTTGCGATTCTTTCGGGAAAAGTGGCAACATTCTGCCTTAGGTCCTTCAAAAATCTATTCAGCTCTTTGAGATTTGTTAGTAAAGCCAGTGATAAGGGGCTGACCAGTAATTATTAGTTCTGAATTGGGTGAGTTAATGTCTTGTGATGTGAAGAGAAGAGCCACAGTATCTCTGACTGCAGAGCACCGCTTGTTCATGCACCTCCACGGCACAGCACACCTAATAGGACTGAAGCAGCATGGAGGAAATGTGAAAATCAACTGAAGGGTGAAGGAAATGAATTGAAAGAAGGAAGAAAAAATAAAGTCCTGCAGGAAGATGCTGCAGCCTCTGATAGATGAATGATTCACTGTCTCCAAACTATATCTGACTGCCACGTCCTGACAACATATTTCAGCCGCACCTGAGGGAACAGATTGAAATTGAACATGCTCAGGAGAGGTGGGGAGGGCAAGTTGGTACAGGACAGAGGAAATAATAGTAGTGATCGCACAGGATTTGGTGTCGCAAGTCTTTGTTGTATCAGAGGGTTGGGCCAAGGTTTGGCTGGTAACATGGCCTTGTTAGTCCCTGCTGGTAGATGTCGTAACTACACCATCTGGCAGCAAAACTCATCTTTATGCACAAATCTCAAAATATTTATTCTGAGCTTTATTGAAACTAAGCATTTGGAAGGATTCATAAAAACGTTTAAATGAGAGATACTTACACTCTAAAAAGAACAAATGCACAAATCAAAATTGCATTATCGCAATGTTGATTAATTTGATATCGCTAGGCAAAATCATCACAAATGCATAAAAAATGTTCAATAGATTGTAAAAGTCCTAATGTAAGCATGAAAACTAGAATCATGAATTCATCACAGAGAAGCACTTAGATACCTGATTCATCATTAGAGCTCATTTAAGCATGCTAATTAATGAAAGAACGACTGACCATGATTGAAGCTGTAATTTCCCACACAAGTCTTTAAATATGTGATAATGACTTAGTGAAAAATTCATGTTTCTTTTTTGAGTCTCCATAGGATGAGTGGTAACATTAGTGGCTCTCAGCCACAATGACAGACTTTCCCTATCAGCATTAACAAATGACTTTGACTCAAGCAGTGATGAGCAAATTACCAATCATCAAAACGACGGACAGTAAGAAAGGTCAAAAAAGTTTTGATCTCCTTTTTCAAAACACTGTTGCTTCTCAAGAAAATGCCCTACAGAAGGACTCAATGTCACAAGAGAAAATACTTAAAAAGGCAAAACATTAAATGTAACATAACTATTTAATAGCTGATGACAACATATCCCATAGCCCAAAAAGGTCAATGCATTAACAAACTAAGAAGTGTGGCAAATAACCCCTTTATCATCCACACAATTTTCATGTCTTTTTTTCACGCCCAAAACAATGCTTACAGTACTTCTGTCAAAAAGGCAATGCCTTTAACAAAGTAACCATCTTAATAATAATTCAAAGTCCTACCTTTCTGTAAACCAGCTGGTTTGGTGAGTCGTCCGTCTCTCCATTGCTGTTTGGATGGATACTGTTGTTCTTCGCCATGGCTTAAAAACTCTGCAAAACAGCTATTCCAGTGGATGTATGCACCTGATAGGGAGAAGCAAGGCACACACACACAATACCGCTGGCTGCTTAAAACATCAAAGCATGATATACAGTATTACTGGACAGAAGTCAAAGATGCTTCATCTGTGCAGAACTGTTGGCAATGTCTTTGTGATAATCCCCATCTAAGTGTGTCATTTGTAATTGCAACCACGCTTTACCAACGATATTTTAGTGGAAACCAAAATGCAGAGCTATCATTTGGATAACGGTCATTATTCTTAAAATCGTTTAAAAGCTGGTGGTCGATGATTTTCCTCTCAAGGTTAAAAGGAACCGGTTATTAAGTAAACGCTGAAAATCTGATGACAGCAGATCACAGATCAGACATACTTTTCAGTTTTGTAATATTGGTGGGACAGCCAATTAAATGCAAACCCTGTTCCACCTCGCGCTGCGCCCGTGTGTCATGCATGCGAACGCCTTATGATGTGTCAAGCGAGATTCGCTGTCTTATCTGGCTTCAACCCCCAGAAACGGGAGCAGGAAGCTAATTTTCGTGTATGCAAAAATGCACAGTCTTGCACAGCCACCCGATCCTTTCAGAACCACAGACAGCTCCTCAGGCGGAACTGCAGCCCTTGCACAAGACCTCAGAAACCTGGCATTACCAATAAAATGCACAAGACAATCATAAAGCCTTACTTCTGTTCACTCTCACCTCAAACACGCCCCGTCTCCCCCTGATGTATGGATCCGCGATGCCAGAGTGGATCAAGCTCCTGCAGTTCGTCAGCCACCAGACGTACCATTCATTGGAAATATTAGTGATCCTTTGCTTGATGCTGACGCGTTATCGCGCGCAGGGATTCTGCTGAAGGACGGGGCACGCGCCAGCGACAAGGGCACGCGCATCCAACCTTGAACCAATCCTGGAGTCTACACAAAATAGGAGGGGTGCTTTTCTTTTAGGGGTTTGGCATTTTTGTTTCGTAAATTGTTTAATTATTTTATTATTATTATTAGTGACATAATAAACAATTATTTATTTATTATGTCACTATTCATAATAATAATATAGCATAAAATTATAAAATGCTTAAATATTAAATTGTTTAATATTTTATTTAAAATATAAATTAGTTTTTATATAAATACTATCACTTAAAATATTAAACCATTTGAATATCATTTATTAAAATATATAAAAATATTTAATTATATTATTATTTTTACAGACACTTTTGCCCAAAATAAAATTACATTGCATTTAATCATATTTGATCAGTTTTCTTGTTTTCCTAAAACCAGCACGACCTTGGCATGTTAGCTCCATGCTCTACTGTTTCACAGGAAAGCTATAATCATAATAAACAGTGGAAATTTGTTGCGGAAAAAAAGTTTAAGTTAAGACAGCTATTGGGAAATTTGAGCAAATGTTTTTTTTTTTCAAATGACTGACTCCATGTGGCATTACCTGGAAAAGTTAGAAATGCAAAATACAAATAAAAATACAAAGAATGGCGCTTTTTTGGTCTCAAATGTGGAATTTCTGCATGCTCTGTCTGTGCACTATACTTACTCTCTAAAACTTTTAGCACTGAGACACGAATCTCAGTTTTTGTAATAACAATGCATTTGAGGTAATCAAAAATATAAATGGTCAAACTCTACTTGACCACTTGAGATGGATTGACCTTGTTTAGCCCCTCACACAGTTCTTCTCTGAGGCCCCTTGAATGTAACTTTCGCTTAACACACGGCAACCAAGCCCCCAACACAATGCAACACAATGCTGCATTAACCTTTGCCAAGATATCTATAATTCTTTTGAGAACGATTTCCTTGAGGGTGCTCTTTAGAGTCTGTGTTCTATAATCTAGAATTTCCATTTCTATTCTCGGCATGGGTGAAAGGATCATAGATAGGACATCTAACATAAAGGTTAAAGTCACCATTAACTACCCTGCTTTCCCCCTTTGAGTGCATATTAACACACTGCAAAATTGACTTTAGAGCAAATTAAGAGAACCTTAACCAGAAGAGGCAAAAAATCTGCAGCTGTTGTTCATTGTTTAGCAATGCATAAACATTCTGTTGCATTATCTTTATTTTTGTATACATTCATAGGACAAGACAATGTAGCATTTACAGTAACCACCTATTATAAAACAAACCTACATTATTGCAACAATAAAATATGCTTGATTTCTCAAAAATCCCCTATTGCTGTTGGTCAGGATCTTTTAACAACGCATTTCCACTGGAATAACCTGGAGCTTTGATGCTTTTAGTTAACGATACCTCTTAGCTTTCAGGTCATCTGCTAGTGCACTTCTAAAAGATGCCAAAAGATGGCAAATCAGACTACACAACAATACGTTAATTTTCAAAACTAAAAAATATAAATGTAGCTGTGCGCTATCCATTGAAAAGCATTTTACATCTTTAAATAAAAAAACCTTTTCAAATTACCTTTTTCAACTCAATCATTCCAATCATAAAAAGCACAAGAGATGAGCAGCAGCTCCGCCCTGTGACCCTGTTTGGCGCTGAGTCAGCTGTCCAATCAGTGAACGCAGAAGGCGGGACACACCAGAGTATCTGTCCAATCAGTGGCCAGTCGTGCCATCAATCAAAGGTGACATCGTTCCTAGTCCGAGAAGGACGGCGAAGAGAAGAACAATACATGCACTTTTAACACAACGGATCATCATGTAGAGAGAAAACAGCAGCTTAAAACCATTGTTTGTTCATCAAATAACGATGTCATCTTGCAAATTTGTGGATAACAGGAAGCATGCGTTAAAAAAAGGAACTCAGGGCTTCAGTTTTAGCAGTTGGAGAAGCGAGACCGAAGTTATTATTAGTTATAACGTTAGTATATTTGATTAGTTTATGCCTCTGGACTGGACCTTCATCGAACTGCATAACTTAAAAGTGCAACAGGTTGAAAGATGGTGTCTTGGATTATATCTAGGGTCATCGTGTGAGTACTTATTGAAAACTATTTGCATTTGTGAGCGTTACATTAGTAAAACTGCTGACTGCGCATTTAGTTCATACAGATATAACATCTATGCAGAAGGTAATGTTACTGCCTCTTTAATATCTACAATGTAACAATATAAACTAATATTTGAAATGCATAAAGCAAATTGTAGTTGATCTAACCTAAAGTGTATACATTAGTATGCAAACATATATATATGTGTGTGTGTGTGTGTGTGTGTGTGTTTAAAAGACCATTACAGTTACTAAATTTCTTCAGTAATCTTATGTAATATATTTTTACTATCAACAAGATTCCCAATGGAAATTAAAGCAAATTTAATAAAGTCATTTAAATGTTTATATTGAGCATAAATGTATAGGTTACAGTAGTTATGCTCAGAACTTACGTAGTCTGCTTATTAAGCTGGAAACTACTGTTGGTAAGTACAAAAAAACCTTAACCAGCCATCAAAAACCATTGGAAAGTAATGGAAAAATCTTGGAAATTCACATGTAAGTAAGTTTAGGAACCTCTGACTCAACCATAATAAAAATTCACAAATTATATGCAGAAGAAAAAAAGTGCAGCAGGAAATACATCATGTTTTTGGCTTGAGACCTGTTTTATACAAAGTCCCTGTCTGACAGGGAGGAACTGCTGTTTTCCTGCTAGACCGTAATGTTACAGTAGGTGTGTCCAATTCTTTGCGGAAAAGGTCAGCACAGCAAAGCACATTCTGTGCTTCATCTCACTAGGTGCTGTTTGCTGTGGGTTTGGTTATCTTTAGTGTACAGACAATATAAAAGATAAAGGTCTTTGGTTGTAACTGATATAAATACATTTATATATAGTAGATTATAGTCGGTTTCAAAGTTTAAAGGTCTTTTGAAATGCCTTTTCCATCTTACTGTAAGTTAAAATGATGAATTATTCGCCGGCAAACAAGGCCTAGGTGTTTTAGAGATGTGCAGTAACAACACTCATTTATAATTCTTTCCCTTCTTTTTTTACCCTCACGAGTTCTCCAAGAGAACAGCGTAATAGGAAATGCATGACTAAACCATTGTGACTCTAATGTGTTCTCAAAGCATTCGAAGTTTAAACACTTATTTCGGACTAGTAGTAAAAGCAAGACAGGAAAAAGTGACTTGGTGATGCTGCAGTTGTTTAATTACAAACAGTTTCACTGTTTTAAATTAAGAGATGGCCTCTGCTCTTGACTTCACTTGTTTTGCTTTATGGTAGAGATGTTTTAGAGTGGAGAAACGTTACGCAATAAATGGAATCCATCCAACAGTCCCTCACCACAATACACACGCGCACACCCATGATCACACATAACTTTAGACGGTATCAGGCAGTGATGTCGTTCCCATAGCTACTCGAAAATAAATGGTTCAGGGAAACACAAGCCAGTTACAGTGAAGGCGGTGAATTTACTGTGTGTGTGTGTGTACTGAGAATTTAAAACCTCTTTGAAAAAACAACAACAGGATTTCAGTCTCACCCATCCTAATCAATAGAGCATTTTGAATGCAGTCAAAAGATCAATGTTCAGTTTTAATATTTGTCCAGACGGATGGATTATCATCAAATATATATTATTTTGCATATCCACTGATAATTGAAAATTTGCTCAATTATGCACCCTTTTGTCCAAATAAATGTAAAATAAAACACATAAACTAAGACCAGTTAATTTAAATGCCACAAGTTAATTTAGACATAAACAAGATTTCAAGATCATGTTTAAAAATGTTATAAAATACTGTGTTTATATTCAAATAAATTGTTAGTCTTAGTGTTAGATGAAGTCAAAGATAATAAAAAATCCATAACAGTGTCTGATAACCTATCAGTACATAACAGTATATCATACATTTGTATATCAGTGTATCTAAATTTTGATTGGTTGAGGGTTGAACTGTTAATTCGCCAACCTTGAATATAGCAATTGCATGATATTTTTGAATACAGATCATGTCACATGTATACTTTATGCATGTGTGTGTTTTTTCACAGTCTTTTGTTTGGAATGCTCTTTCCTGCGTACTACTCCTTTAAAGCCGTCAAATCCAAGAATGTCAAAGAATATGTGAGTACTCAATTTACGCAGGCATGTGCACATCTCTATCCATGTTCTACTGATTCTTCACATCGTAAAATTTGAGTTTAGAGAATGTTAATAACCAAAATAGGTCTGTATTTGCTTGTTACTCTTCGTATCTGATGGAGGCTGTCAGGAACTAAACCCTGTGCTGTTGAGCAATTTAATACTGTTTGTGGTTTGTGTACTTCCTTTTCTTTCCTTACAAAAAGTACTGTGACTGTACCACGGTACAATGAGGTGATACCACTGCACTTTGATGTATAGCATATTAGTGAACGAATAATATTCATGTATTACAGCATGTAAATGTTAGTTTTTGTAAGTAGCACTTCTGTAGCTTTACCAGACATTTGTGTTTGCGTTTGTGGTTTGACAGGTGCGATGGATGATGTACTGGATTGTGTTTGCTCTTTACACATTGGTGGAGACCATCACGGACCTTTCTTTGGCTTGGTAAATATACACACAAAGTCTGGAAAGTGGCAAATACATTGTTAATGGATTGCATGGAGTAATTTCGCATCAAGTGGTTTTATTAACATTATTCTGTTATTCTTCATTGTATGGCTTGCACTATCTAGCCTTTGTGGTAAATGAAGAGGGCTTTTATCTGTTGTTGCAGATGTTGAGCTCTGTTTGTTTTCCTCAGGCCAGTTAGAGGAACCAGTCTGTTAAGTTCAGTTTCAGTTCGGTTAAATTCCAGTGCGTTTCATTAGTTTCGTGACATTTAAAAAAAACAGCTATGCTTATTTTGTTGGCTGTGATTTTCCTAAATTAGACCAATTTTTTTGTATGGATAGTTGTATGCAGTGTACACATACTGCGAAAAGTGGCATTAAACCTGCACATCGCAATTTCTCATTATTTTTTCATTATAATTTTTCATAACATATCATTATATTGATCCACCAAGCCTGAGTTCCAAGTGACTGAAAAGCATAATGCCTGAATCAAATGTATTCCTTTGTCTTGCATCATCCCTCTGTTTTCACATTGATTGCACTTTATTGTTTCAGGTTTCCAGTTTATTACGAACTGAAAATGGCTTTCGTCTTTTGGTTGCTGTCTCCCTACACCAGAGGAGCCAGTGTCCTCTACAGGAAGTTCCTACACCCTATGCTGGCATCCAAGGAGAGGGTAATGACCTAAACGCATCATCAGGCTCCCTGGGAATAGGCGTTCACTGACAGCGACCACATAGCCATATTTAAATGTATTATAGAATCGAGACATTACATAATCAAGGATTACATAAAGGACGTTAAGAGATAAACAGATGGATCGGGTTAGTTGGATTTGCCAATTACATGATCATTATGAACGTACAATAAACTGCATGGTTCGTTTAACTTGGCCTGCCTATTTTGTACTCGGCCCTCTGTAATTATTTGTTGTCAAACAACTTTTAGTTAAAGGTTAAGGGTGAATTTAAATTGTAGATTTATTGAAAGTTTCACATTCTGTTTTTCAGGAGATTGATGAATATATTGTTCAGGCCAGAGAGAGGAGTTACGAGACCATGGTGAATTTTGGGCGTCAGGGTCTCACGATCGCGGCTGCTGCTGCTGTCTCTGCTGCTGTGAAGGTCTCTTTTGTACACTCTTGCACTGTTTATACTAGGCTAACCTAGCTAACTAAGCTGATTTCCATTTTTTTTTTGTGTGAACCATTTTCTGTTATGCTGTTATAAACTAACATAAAAAGGATGTATGTATAAGGCTATACCAGGTTTTAAGAAATAATAAAGAACTTTTGTTAGTTAGGTAAATGTTTACAAAGGCTAAAAGTAATAAGTAAGAGTAAGAGTGCTAGTCATCAGTGCTACTAGATACATGATCCTTCAGAAATCATTTTTTTGGATCATTCTGCTAATACAATCACACACACAAAGCCTTAAAAGTATACAGCATATTAATGACATGCTGACATAGACACTAGAATGCACTGCAAAAATCACTTGTGCTCTTCACTGTGGTCTCTCATGTTCTCTCGACTGCTTTTTTAAAATAAAATTTGCCGTCTGGCCATGTCTGGTTCCTAAAAATGATCTAAAGCGCTAATGCTCCTCTGTTTTTGATAAGGCTCTTTTGTTTTTGCTAAGGTCTACTGTTCTTATCTTGATCAATTCAAATCTTCCTTTTTCCTTTCTCTTTCTGTCTACATGCTAAACTAATCTCCAGCAGTAGCTGCTGCACCTAGCTCAGGTAACTTGCTTTCCTCTTTTATTCTGCTTTAACCTGTCACACATTAGACCATTATTAACTGGGAAGTTAAACAACAGATGTCTTTGTGTATTAGCTTCAGAGGTGTTTGGTTCTTGAATTCTGTTAGCTGACCACATGACTCATGTCACAGGGACAGGGTGCCATCAGTGAACGTCTGAGGAGTTTCAGTATTCCAGACCTGACACAGTTACCCCCTGAACAATCAGTGTTCTCAAACCCCAGCCGACGGGCCCTCCAGCCTGCTAACCCTAGCGCTGCTGATTCTGGTAAGTGCCATAAATGCATTAAAGGAATAGCTAACCCCAAAATGCTGGAAATGTACTCTCAAGATGTTGATGAGTTTTTGTCCTCATCAAAATGGATTTGGAGAAATCTAGCATTACATAACTTGCTCTTCAATGGATTCTCTGCAGGGAGTGAGAGTCCAAACATCTTGTGAATTGAAAAGCTGTGTACATGTATGTAAGAAACTAATCTATTATAAAGACCTTTTATCTTTAGTCGCTTTCTACCCAAAATATGCATACAAAATCCATAATAATGCTTCCTTCAGTATGAAGTCCATCCTCTGTTGTCCTCTCACATTCAAATACACCAATATATTTGTTTTTGCTTGTAAACATTGCATGATCTATGCATATTTCTCTCCTGATTCAGACACAATGACTTTTTCACTGGAGAAATTATTATTATGGATTTTTATTTTTTTTGGACTCAGAAGTTAAAAATGCTTTAATGATTGAATTTATTACAAACACACAGCTTAAGGAATACTTTAACATGTGGGATATTTTAAAGTTTTATCAGCTGCTCTTATTCTGATGGCACTCATTCAACTGCAGTGATATGAAGCAAGTGATGTAATGCTAAATTTCCCCAAATAGATAGTTCAGATAGAAAGAAAAACCCAATTCATCTACATCTTGGATAGCCTGGGGTAAAAACATTTTAAAAAAAAATATATATATATATATATATTTGAGTGAACCTTAAATTATGGAAAAAATATTACATACTGATTTAACTAAATTAAAGTACAGAAAATGAACTGTAACAAGATTTAAACTTTGCTTTTTAAACCTCAAGGGCAAGTGAACCCCTAGCTGAGCACACTGTCTGTCATCAGAAAATAGTTATTATGTCTCCCTCTAGTGGTAGAATTTTTTTTTAAAAAGCAATCCTGAAAGTTCAGCTGGTCAATCGATTATATTGACCAAAAAACAATATGAAAACCATTTGTATAAAAATAAAAATGTAAATATGGCTTTCATTCAAGGACAAAAGAAAACTAAAATAACAATTTAAAGAGACCAGTGATGAATAAACTCTTCCAATCGTTTTAATTGCACTTTTGCATTTTTTATGAGGCTTGAAAGCTTCAGAATCCATTTGTTTTGTTTGTATGGAATTTTTTTTTATTGTGCTCTGTTCCACAAATTGACAATATGGGTTTAGAGCGACGTGAGGGTGAGTAAATGATGACAGAATTTTCATTTTTTGGGTAAACTAATCCTTCAAGGTTCAGTTCCTCTTGTTTGAGATCTTTATTGCTTCCTCTGTGCATCTGCTCCAACAGAGCCGTATAAACAAGCAGGGGAGGGTCATGAGGAGGAAACAGATGGAGTATTCTCCGAAGACGAGGCGTCAGTGCAGAAGGGTCTACGCAGATCTCAGAGTGTGAAACTCACCCGTTCCAAAGCAGCACGCAAAGAGGTACATTTGCTCATGCAAACATTTTATATTCAATGGTATCCTAATGTTTCCCTGGTGGTCTCAGATTTTCAGACCCCACTGTAGTACTTCCTGACTTAATTGATGTTGTATTGTTTTTAAAGCCTCGCTACGGCTCTCTGAAGCTGAAACCCAGAAGGCGGCAGTTGATTACATCATCCACCTTTGACCATCCTTGATTGTCCAATACAAACCCACATGGGATCAGCATCAAAACTGCAGTCTAATCCTCGGTTTAAAACTGTTTAATCCTAAACTTCGGATTAATGCTAATGCTCTTTCAAAGCAGCACTAAACACAAAACGACAAACATACTTACAGACTTTTACGTTTATTTATTTAGTAGATGCTTTTTCTACAGATGAGAAATACTACAATACAAGTGACGATGATGCAGAATGATGAATAGAGAATATTGCATGCAGCATTATTTGTTCAGAAAAAAATGTACCAAAGCCTAATATGAGTACAGAAAGACTGAGAATGTACTAAACATTTGATCTGAATTACACATTGCATGGACACAGAAATTGACTAAAAAGTGCATGTTAGCAGGGTTTTCTGTATGCATCGGTGTTTCAGCTTGTTAATATTTACATTTCTATAGTTCGCTCAGAATTAAACTTCTTTTATCATTTATTCACCTATATGTCATTCCACACTCCAATCCATTTTTACTCTTTTCCATGTCATTTAAAGTGAATGGGCACCCTGTCAAGCAAGCTCCAAAATGACAGATAAAGAACATAAAAGTATAACAAAAACGTTAACAGTTATTTACTCATAATCTTCTCTGAAATTCTAAAATGGACTACTGAAAGTTTGAAAATTGCATTATAATGGAATAGTTCACCCACAAATGAACATTCTGTCATCATTTACTCACCCTTGAGTAGTTCCAAATCTGTATGAATTTCTTTGTTCTTCCAAACACAAATGAAGATATTTTGACCCTTGTTTTGGGTCACCATTGACTCCCGGAGTATTTTTTTGTTATTTTGGACGTCAATGGTGACCCAAAACATCCTTGTTACAAACTATTCGGCAGAACAAAGACATTCATACAGATTTGGAACTACTTGAGGATGAGTAAATTATGAAAGAGTTTTAATTTTTGTGTGAACTATTAACTATTTCAACTACTCATTTCGAAACTATCATTTCAGGGAAGATTTACAGTAAAATTGAATGTTTAAAAGAATTCATACAGGTTTGGAATGACATGAAGAGTAAATTATTTTTTTCAAAATTTTTGGGGTGAAATATGCTTCAAACTTTAAACATTTGTAACTGTATTCTTAAAGGTGCCACAGAATGCATTGAGAGAATATTTTAAATTGTTCTCTGATATGTACATAGAAGGTATGTAGCTTAGGTAAGGGGAAAAAATGCCCAGAAACGGTTTTACAGGTCCATTTACAACCCTAGAATTTGACCCTAGAATGAAACAGTCTGTTTGTGCCTTATTTGGAAGGTTCATGAATAGTAATGAGGAGGTCTGCTCTGATTGGCTGTGTCTCAGCGTTACTAATTTCAGTAGCACAAACAGATTTCTACTGTCCAGCGTGAACGATGGAGGGATTATGGATTCAACCTTATAGGTTTGAGCCTGTAACAGACGAAGATGCCGATTTTGTAGAACAACCTGTTGTTCTTAGATTGCACATCGGCCCCCATTTATGGTAAGCATGGGCGGGTATATGCAAATGTAGCGAGTGTAACTACTACGCCTCTAGACTGTTACGTAACTGTCGTCTTTAGCAAACACTTGATTTATATAAGAAGTAGGAAACGATGGTGTTTAAAACTCACAGTATGTTATGTCCATGTACTGAACTTATTATTATTGTTACTTGTTATTATTCAACCATGCCAAGGTAAATTCAGTTTTCCATTCTATGGCACCTTTAATGTAACAGTGTTTAGATTTTAAGGCTTTCAAATACATTCCTCGACTTTGAATGTCTTGGGATTGTATTTTTAAAAAACATCTTGTGCAATCCATTTCAGAGGGATGTATGTTTATTGTAATCATGTTTGTTTGAGTACTTAGTCTGTCATTCTAACGTTTTTCTGCCTTCTCAAATTTAAATAACAGCATGCAAGTATTAGCATATCATTTGACCAAAACACTCTAGCTTTATCTTTGCAAAGCATTAACAGGATACTGAATCTGACTAGTTGACAGAAGACTGTTTGTACTGTACTTGAGTAAACAATAGGATGATTTTTCCTTTTTGTGTGTGTGTTGGACAGTTAGATGTGTGGGGAAAAGCCTCTGAGGATTTGGTTTGTTAGTGTGTTTTGTGTGATGGCAGAAAACCTGTTGATTAGGGATATGTATGCAGATGTGTGAATGTGTTCTGGGTCTACAGTAAACCAGTAATAAGGTTTAAAACAAAGTTTATTTTCTATGACCCTCAAACAGGTCATGGAAAACCTCAGAATATCTGGGTGGAAAGTGAAAATTTCTTTGAAGAAATTGGTTTCTATGCTTTAAGCTATTTGATGGGCTAGATAAAGCTGTGAAGTCAGCGTGAAACATCAGTCTGTGTTATGAGTCTCTAATAACTAATAAAACACTAAATATGTTTTTGCAAACAACCACAATCTATTAATTCCAACTTCTATGTTTTTACCTGTGTGATGTACCAAAACATCTTCTTTAATTATTATCCTGTATTTATGAGCAAATGATTATATATATATATATATATATATCAACAGATAATGACATAATTTAGCAGTACATACACCAATTAGTCATGAGCAAGTTATAAGCTCATCTAGCCCAGTGTGTTAATAAAATAAATGTTAATTTCCTAGTAGCACCTACTTTATCATATTGTCTGTCATACTGCAGTTCCTCCACTGACCACTGGAAGCAGTCACGTTTTGTTTTTCAAAGTCGCTGTTTGGTTTGGCTAGCATATTTATTTACCAAAGTAAGGAACACTTGTAGTTAGTTTAGGGAACATCTGTAAAGGCATATATTTTAAAAGATTTAACACTAACAAACCCATGACGGTTTTATAATGGTCTTTCTTAACAGAATCTTACTATAGGTTCAACATGCAAAACAGAACAGGGGGAATGAAGGATTTGCATTAGTTTTAGATTAACAGTGAGATAGAGTATGCATCTGAAAGCTGCCTTTAGAGACTGTGTGTGTGAGACAGAGAGAATATGTGTTTAACCTTTATGAGGAGCCGCCTGATTTAAATATTTATGCCTTTAGGCTGTAAAGAAGAAAGAGATTAACGTCACAAACAAGCTGCCACGTGTTGTGATGCTAGTTTTGTCTTGAACTGCAAACAACACCCTGTTTTGATGCCAGTTATATTTATTTTAACTTGCACAACAAGTGACAATACAAAAATACTTTCTTAATAAGACTTGACAGTGATGGCCCATAAATGCAATGATTGGTGTGTGTGTGTGTGTGTGTGTGTGTATGTGTGTGTATGTGTGGGGGGTCCAACAGCAGTTGTTTCATTGAGGTCTTTGTCACAGGACGTGTCCAAGTCTTTCAGCACTTTAGTGTGAAGACGTCCTGTGTCTCAGACGCTATCAGAGAAAAGAGGGGAAGAGAAGAGGAAAAGGATGAGGGGAATAAGAGAGAGAATGAAAGAGAAATAGGCTCATCTGTCAGGAGGTCAAGTCCTCCTGGAATATGAGTGTGTGTTTGTGGAGACATTAGTGAGAGAGTGAAACTACCTGTTGGTCCGCAACCGTGTATATCAAAACCACACTTTTCTTTTTCTTGGACAACTACTAGGTATTTATTCTAACAAGCTCTATTAGACAGCATGTGTTGCATATGATTAAAAAATGTATTGAAATGTGCAGTTAATTCTTTTTTTTTCTTGTCTTATAATTAAACTAAAAATTACATAAAATTATATTTTTATCAATGTGATATTCTGTTCTAGGAGGATAAACGCCTACAATCTGGGGTTATTATTGTTAACTAAATTTAATACAACATTTTTGCTATTTGAAATAAATCAAAAATCTAAAAAAAAAACTAATAATAAAACCTGATATTTAAAAAAGTAAAATAACAATAATAAATAAAAAAGCAACAAATTAATTAAAAATAACAATAAAATTGCATTAATGAATGTAAAAATCTTTAATGGGTAATAAAAGTCATTAAAATATTATTAAAAATAGTATATACAATAGTATATAAATAAATAATAATAAACATGCTTTAATTGAATAATTTAATGTACATTTTATTGATTGTGATTTAACCACACTTATTACATGTTAGCAAGTATAATGTTTAAAGTGTTGCTTTAAAAGTAAAAAAAAAAGAAATGCATTTTAAATGCGTTACCAAAAAAATACCACATTTTTGCATGTTTTTACAAACGTCACAGATGCTGTTGACATAGCTTAACTCGACTTGAACCCGGAACATGCCTTGAAGGTTCATTAGACATTTGCAATGATCTCTATCAGTTTGTTATTTCATTGATGCGTTGTGTGTTATTGTAGAGCTATTCTGTGTATTGACGTAATTGTGCGGTTTGGTTTTATGAGTGCTGATGTGTAGAAGTGACATCACTGGTGAACAGGAAAAGGCTTTTTAATCAAAAACAATAGCATTTCTGTCTTTAAAATGTAACTTTGAATGTTGGCTTGATAAAGCTTACTAAAAGTTGAATCATTTGTTACATTTACTTGATTGTGATTTAATCACACGTTATTAAAACAATAGCTTGTGTGTCTTTATAGTGTAATGTACACTATCGTTTGTGGTCAGTACAATTTTTTCAATTGATTTTTAGGATTTACTGATAAATAGTAAGTTGAAAGAATGTGATTTATTTGATATAAAATGCGTATTGGTATCACCTTGAAGGAGTTAATTTTGTGACTATTACCAGATGACTGTACATAATTTCTCATTGATTAAATGTTAAATTGATTTGAAACATTAAATACTTTTATTATGTTAAAGACAGGAAAGTCATACAAGAGGCATGAAACTATCACAACTATGAAGGAAATGGTTGCGGGAGCAGTATAGAGATCATTACGCTAAAATGTTTCACCACTAAATGTCGCGAGTGACTAATCAGAATCAAACTACAATACTCCATATATGTGTTATTCCTTTCCATTAAAAGTTTAGCTGAAATAGTCCTTATTTATTCTGTTTCTTTCTTTCATTTTCCTTGTTTTGACCTTGTGGTTCTTCCCGCATTCTTTGAATCTCATTCCTCTCCTTAGCCTCTCTTTGAATTTTTAACCCCCATCTCACCCACTCTTCCTTTCTTTCTGTCTCTCTCCCGCTGGGTCAGACTGCTCTCTGCCCTCATCTCTCCTCAGCCTGTCCCCAATAATCTTGCCCTCAATACCCGGAGCCCCAGACCCTTCTGCCCCGGTCCAGACCTCCAGCACCCAGCCACTATCGGGTTCCTCTCACTGCTTTTTCAGGATCTGACATTTCTTGCCCCCTTTGCAATTTCCAACTATCTCTCTAGGGCGCCAGCGCCACTCCACCTGGAGTGGGTTAGCAATGTAAGAGGCAGGCAGCAAGTGTAAAGTCAAGACCACAAATGAAAACCTATGGTGCCTTTAAAAATTTTTGACCGTAATGGATTTTTGACTTGCATGGGACATATGGATTGAAATGTAAGTGAACTTGGAATGTTGACTTGACTAAGCCTTATTAAAAGTTTTTTGGGGGGAAAAAAGTTTAAAAAGTCAGATAAATAAGTCTTAAACTTTACTAAGACATTATTGGGAGATATAGAGTGACAACTGCTACAGTATTTATATGCATTTTTAGGAATTAGTCAGCCGTTATACTGTTATAAAGATCTCATTGATTTATAATGCAAACTATTAGAATTTCATTTTGCTTCTTGTCCATATAAATATACAATTTGCTAATTTTATTTTCATTGTGGAACTCTGAATAAAACTATTGTCTCTAAATATTCAGCTATGTATTTTTTTGCAATTTGAGTATGAACTCCAAAACATGCAAACTTTTTTACACATTTGTATTCATTCATTCAGTTGCATCATTCCTTTTGTCTTAAAGCTTCAGCAATGGATGTTTTGCATTTTACAACTGATCATTTTAATTTGTTCAATATCCAAATCTCTTTTTTTTTTTTTTGTAGTTGTTGTTGCAGACAACAGCATAGAAATTGGGAAAGCACTAGTTAATGCTATTACTTGGGATGCTTATTTTTATCTTGTAACAAGCATCACCAATGCATGGTTAAAAATATGAAATCTGATCTTATCTGTGAAGCTGGAAAAAAAAACAAATACAAAAATGACCCAAAAGTCTCATCAATACCCTACTGTAGCTATCACATAAAACAACATTTTCATTTTCAGTGTCAAAAAGGTCACAGGTTCAAAGTTGTAAAACAATAAAACATGAGAACTTTCAAGGAAGCAAATACACTTTATAGCCACCACACATTCATATTCTTCCAGAACAAGAGTAAGTATTGTGTTTGAATAGGTGCCTGACAGATCACTGGGGTGGCGTCCCATGGACGAGTTCATTTTTCAGAAATAATGTGTCCTGGGACATATTTGGAAGAGAACACTACCATCAAGGATATTCTTGGAGCCTTGAAAGGCACATGCTTATGTATATTTAGTGTACGTGTGGGTTTTGGTGGCTCCTGTCTCATAAACCTTAGTGATCAGAAGTGACTCTGAGAAAGGCAAGCCGCGTTTTTGGCAAAGAATCGCGTCTATTGCAGTACTATATATGTGTTTATGAGTGCAATAACACAGGCACATGCATAGGAATGCATCTTTAGCTACCTTTACAACCGTTAATTCCTGCATGTAACGTTCAAACCGGTTTAACATAAATTACACCCTATGCGAAAGGATATGCATATAACAAGCTTGGTGCCCCCGGGAGCAACGAGGTCAGCGGCTGGTCTTTTGTAGCAAGCACTAATGAGAATTCAATTAAAAAATATGTGCTTCCGTCATCGCGATGACCTAATGAGCGGCATGGTACGGTGGGAAAACCCAGCACCTGGGCGATCACGCAAGTGACACTACGCTGAACCCCGTTTGCTAATGCGAACCCACCAAACGGTGCCCCGCGATGAAAGAAAGAGTGGGGAGAGAGAACAAGCTTAATTACCAGAAAATGCAATCAACGCTAGAGTTCATTCGCAGACAATAGACGGGGCATGGACCTCATTGGGGTTAGCCGAAAGGGCCCAGTGGACAATTGGGTCATTGACATCAGATTGCTTGACAAGTCCCTGCAGGGCAGAGGAGAGTTCAAAAACCAGAGCAAAATCGAGAAGTTTGTCGCTGAATCTGTCGGAAAGGGCCTGTCAGGAGTGATTAGCACGCCTTCCAAGCGCCCAAATGATCAAAAGGTCCTGTCCCTCACACACAAACACACACACTGGCCCCTGCCGCTGCAGGTTTAATCTGAATTTGCATGGCTCTGTGTCTCAGCCTTCCTCAGGCATGATATAATTACGACGATGAGCATTGCCCCATTGGCTTGGTGCTGGTTAGAGTTGTTTAGCGAGATGAGTTGGGAGAGTAGTGTCAGTCACAGAGCTTGTGAAGATCGCCTGCTAACGGTGATATAGTGCTGTTATCAGTTTTCTTTGGCACTTTTTCTTTTTGTCTCTCATGCCATTGTATGAGGTGACAGGAGCAACTGTTGAGCTTAACTTGCAGTTGAACTTGCAAGGGAGTGTATGTGGGAATTGTTGGAGACAAAGTTCTTAGGACTGAGTTTCAGATTTTGGTAACACTTTATATGTTTCCAAGTTGCATGTACTTACTTTGATAATAACAATAAATTATGCATAATTACATGCAAGTAACCCTAAACCAAACCCTAATCCTAAACCTAACCATATGGTAAGTGCGTGTAGTTAATTAATATTACTCAGTACTTCAGTGTATAATTGAACAAAGAACAAAGAGTCATGTCAAATCACATCAATCACTCGGCTAAAATCCAAAGAAAAGACCTGCAGCATAATATAATTTAAAATCATTTGTTTAAACAAGAAAAACATTCTGTTAACTTCTAACAGTTATTGCTCAGTACATTTGACCTGTTTGTCTTCTAGTGTATTTTCTCACCCCTTCAGGCATTTGACCATTAAGC
Source organism: Enteromius treurensis (assembly GCA_032275025.1). NCBI lineage: Eukaryota > Metazoa > Chordata > Actinopteri > Cypriniformes > Cyprinidae > Enteromius > Enteromius treurensis. The sequence continues at coordinate 5,988,531 of JAUCMU010000033.1, read as the reverse complement.
AGCGACAAAGCCACTATTATTATTTAGCACCTTTAGTGACTCCATCCATAAGCAACTGATGTCAAAAGGCCAGACAGTGAGATTAAAGTAAGAGTGTTTTTGGACTGATGGCCCATGTAGGGTACATACTGATCTCTCACTGAAAGACCTGTCCCCTTTCATCGCTGTCTGTATAAATCTATTGTGGCAGATCAGGGAAGAGTGCAGCCATTCCAACAGGGCACAATTGACCTTGTATGGCCTTCCCCAGAAGCTGTCACATTGCCACACTGTAATGGAGGCAATTAGCCGCACTGTGTCTGTTACTATCACAGTCAAATCTATCGCACGTATCCATGCATACACACAGGTACTGCAGACAGATCTAATGGATGTGTGAAGTTCACACTGTCAGAGTAACCACAGGTGTAGTTCATTACATTAACTATGGACTCGATCCAGCATTTGACAGCCAGAAAATGTCCAAATACTTTGTCTTATTGTGAACAGTCTGTTGTGCTATGTTTTTATTTAAAACAATGGTGTTATGCAATTAAAGGAATATTTTGCCCCCAAAATTGTACTTACCTTTAGGCCATTCATGATGTGAAAGAGTGTGTTTATTCATCAAAACAGATTTGCACTTGCTCAACAAATGGATCCACTGTAGTGAATGGGTGCAGTCAAAATCAGAGTCCAAACAACTGCTAAAACTGCCACAATAACCCAAAGGTAATCCATCTATTAAAAAGCTAAAATAATGCAATTTCAAATGTTCCTTTCTCTTTAGTGTGTTACAAGCTCTTGGTGCATAATGAAGATCTGTAAAGTTCGAAGACTAAAGTCTCAAAACCAAAGAGATATTCTTTATAAAAGGTATCACTTGCACACACACCTCTGAAGCTGTATGCTGGCTGTACACAGAGACTATAAAGTAGAGCAATTCCAACTCTTCTGACTCTCTTCTGAATCTTTAAGTTGCGCTTTTTTACTAAAAGAACCTGCTATGTACTATTCAAATCACTGTGCATTGGATAGCTGGCCAATCAGAGCAAACCTCGCTTTCTTAGAACGATGAGGTTTGCACAAATTGACCTGTTTCAGGAGGCAGGGCTTAGAGGAGAAAGAAAAATGCACAGTATGTGAAAAATAATATTTTTATTATTTTATTTTATTTTTAGTCACATCATTATATGACCCCTTTAATGTCTAATGGGGTGTAAATTAATCACAAATTCTCCAGTAAAAACCATCCAGTCCATCCTCTGTTATCCTCTCACATCAAAATCCACCAAAATATTTATTTAGGATTGTTTTTATGTTTTCACTTGTGATCAGTGCTTGATCTGTGCATATTTCACTCCCGATTCAGACAAGATACATTTTTCAATTATATTAGAAGGTGGATAATACCATGTAAAGACCAACATGTTAAAAATATCTTTGAAACTTTAGGGATCTTATCTATGCAGAAACAGCTTGTAATACCCCAAAGAGAAAGGAAAACTTGAAATCGCATCATATGTTCAGGCTTAAGTGGCCATACACTTTTTGACACTTTCAGATTATGTAAATATAAATTAAATATAATTTAATAACTACAGGAAAAGAGGGGATTTAAGGACAACTCCAGGTTAAAATTCTTGGCCAGAAATGAAGGAAATTCCTCTCATACTTTTAAGCATGGGTGTGGCATATGTCATAGGCTATTGTGGTTTGCTATTCACAAATGACTGTGCAATACTTACTGACGAGAGTTTCAAAACACAAACACCCACACCTTAACACATCTCAACTCTCGCTCATAGCGGAATTCAGCTCTGAATGGTGGTTAGTCAGTTGAAACATGTTGAAACATTCTTCTCTAAGTCTGTACAATGACATGTTCCTCAGTATAAAACCCTCTTGACATCAAATAGGTGTACGGGGCTGAACCACTCTCATTATTTAACAGGTTGCCAATCACACAATTACTTAATTAATTAAACACCGTTCAGGCAGTTTAACTTTCCTATGCGTCCATCCTTCAAATGTTTGGGGGGTTTATGTTTTAAAAGAGAGTCAGTTCTCTCAACTTGATAAATAATAAAGTAAAAACAGTAATACCGTGTCCTAACTACACGTGACGCGATAAAATTTCAGCGACAAGCAATTTGGGCATCCACACCTGTAGACATCTGTTGTTGCTTTCAGTGTGGCTATAAAGACACGCAAAATTATATTTAAACTCATATTAGACACGTTTAACTTTGAATAAAGCACATAATCACCTGAGATTATCTTATGTCATATAGTTTGTATGTTTTTGTTCCAGACACAACACAACCATTTCTAAACAAGACATTTTGTGTGGTGTCGTCATGGATAATCAGGGCTAAAACTCCTATTAATGCTGTGTTGTGTGTCTTTAGGACAAGATTTATTATTTTAGTTTTGTAAAAATTTAATATATTCATGTAGTGCCAAAGCTGAATTTTTATTAGACCTACTCCAGTATTCAGTGTCACGTGATACTTGCAAATCGTTCTGATGCATATTTTACTGTCCAAGAAACATTATTATCATTATTATTATTATCAATGTTGATTTTTTATTTTTTTTGTGGAAACTGTGATACATCATTTCAGGTGCCGCTCATCACTGTGTGAGTATAAGAGGGCACGGGCACAGTGCACCTGCAGGTTTTCGCTGAAGAGCCGTTGCCGGCGTCAGCGGGACCTTAGAGTCGTGGCAGGAGAAAGTTTAACGTCTCCGTTCCCTCCTTCAGGGAACATGGGTTACGTTTAGTAACCTAGACGTTACCCTTTTAGTCGAATCACTTCGACGTGTTCGACGTATGGGAACACCCATGGAAAGAGCCATGACTCTAAGGCTGCGTTAACCGGAGATCCCCTGCCAACTGGCGAGACTTTTTCCTTTTTCCAGTTCGTTAACAGAGAATCTTCCCAGAAAAGCCTCTCCATGGCGTTTTTGCTGTGGAGATGTAAGAAGCCACACCTCTGGGTGAAGGAGACCCAGAGGAAGCACAGCCGGAGCTACTCCGCTCTAGTCCGACTGCGGGGCAGGGAGGACTCAGAATACGCACATTC
>JAUCMU010000033.1:5950583-5969123 GCA_032275025.1 Enteromius treurensis | reverse complement strand
GCTAAATATAGAGACAAAGTCGCTAAGTTGGCAACACTGATCTGTATTGACAACAGACCGCAAAGAATGATGGGCACTCTTGGGCTGATGGGAATTGTAGTTCCCGCTACCTCCCGTTCGCTCCATTCGCCTAAGCAAACTTTTCTCAGAAGACCTATTGTTTTATCGAATCGTGGGACCACGGTATTATCGAACAAATTTAATATTGCGGTACAACGGTATTTACAAAACCGTTACATCCCTAGTCTTTTCTGAAGAAAAAAAAAAAGATACAAGTAACTTTATAATTAAGGGCTGCTTTCCTGTATGGCGCTAATTCATTCTACTAGGTTAAATTAAATATCTTCATCACAGTCCTGAAATCCAAAAAGCAGGTGAGATCCGCCAACCTCACACACATGCACAGCTTAAAACTGTTGTTTATTCTAACAGCCTGTTTGACCTCTTGGGCCTGAAGACACAGCAAGAGCAGGTGAGTAGAAGGAGAACAGATAGCTTTAATGGTTTCAGGTTTTTTTGCCTGAAACACCTTTTGAAAGCAAGCTTTAAAAAAACCATTTGAGGGCCTTTTAAAGTCTTTGTCCTCCTCTTTCCTCTCTTCTATCCTTCTGTCTGTCTATCCTTTTTGTACTGAGGTGCATTTGACCTCTTAATCACTGCCTGAGGTGAGCTCCACATGGCTAATGGATTTTTCCTTCTCGCTCACACACACACATATAGACTGTTGGTGTCTAAGAGTGTAAACAGGGTGCCTCTTCAAATTACCATTGTAGAGTGTGAGAAGAGAGGGAGATCCTTTCCTGGAGCACAGCGAACATGTCATTATGACCTCAGGAAACGAGAAGTGTATTCCTGATGTTAAAATCTCTAGAAATTCCTTTAGAATGGATTCAGATGCTTATATATATATATATATATATATATATATATATATAAAACCATTGAAAGACTTAATTGTTTACTTTAGTTTACTACCTAGATTTTCAATAATTCAACTTTCAACTATTTAGTAGTTTTGCAAAAACATGAATCGCAGTATTGTTTTTGCCGTATTACTATAGCGGTGGGAGGAAGTGTAGGCCTCAGGGGTCAGCATGTGAGGTCACGGGGAGACACCCAGAACAGAACCTGATACCCGCTCAGCATCACACCCCTCTGACAGATAAGGAAGTCAGTCGGGTGGTCAGAAGTTGTTACACATCTAAAAACCTCCATCGTTGCCCCAGGGGCTCAATGCGCTTCCCTTAATTCACACACACACACATACAGTGAGATTCAAAAGTCTGGGGTACAAAATCGAATTTAAACCTGAAGAAGATTTTAAAACAAAGAAACATTATAACATTTAATAAAGTTTTAGATCTTGCTCTGTTTTTAGGTCTAGGTAAGAAATAGTTTATATTTAAGCCACTGATCATGTTATCAGATGCATTTTGGATCATCTCAAACTGGAGAAGTTTGAGTGCTTCTGTCATTAAAGCAAAAGAGGGACAAACTAAATTCTAAGACATTTCGAATTCATGATATTTTTAGTTTCAGCTTAGTGACAGATTCTCACTTAAATTATTATGCTCATTATGAAAATGTGCTAATTATTCATGGTATTGGAGACTTTTTTCAGATTCTGGCCCCAACCTTATATCCAGCCAAAACCTCTTGGTATACCAACCTCTCTTCCTCTCAAACACACACACACACACACACACAGAGTGATGACAGACAGCGTCTGAGAGGAGGGAAAAACCCTTAAGTATCAAAGCAGGACATCCAGGAGACGAGTATGCATCTGTGTCTGTGTGTAAAACACAAAGGTGGTTGGGGACTACCGTGTTGAAAGATATCTGCAAGTGAAGAAATACTGCCATCCATTTCTCTTTCTTTTTTTTTTTTTTACTTTCATTAATAGTCCTATAATTCTCTCACTGCGTTCTGTTTAGTTATCATACACATTTATTATAGCATCTGATGGAGCCTGTTCACACTGAGGGGTTTCTCTGTGTCCAACAGGAAGGGTTTTTTGTACCGTTGACAGATGAGGCTGTACCTCTGATCATCGGCCGAGACACTTTCTCTCTCCCTGACCCCTTCACTGAGTCCAGAAGCTGCGGCCGGGAGCTGATGATTGAGCAGCATTAGAGAGCGAGGGATAAGGTGACCACTTAAAACGCAGTTGTGTGTGTCTCCTTATGCGTATCACTGTGTTGGTTAGAATTTGTGTGTGCGCTTCTAGATTCCACAGAAACACTATATGGTTTTCCCCTAAGATTCCACATCAGTGGAGGAGCACGTTTGGAGAGTTTAGCTCGAATCCCATATGTGCTTTCTTGTGTGTGTTTGACCTAGCTGGATCAAAATTTCTGAAAAGTATCACTCGAAACTGTATATTGTAGGATAGCTTATGTAGCTGATAATTAACTAGAACTAATGATTGTAGAAGTGTTACAAATGAGAAAAACATTTTTATTTTTTTGAAAAAAAAAAAATCATGATCACGGGGGCTGTTGCTACAAGGTTGCAGAGGTATTCCTACATTACTATGTAGTTGCTAGGGTATCTTTTGTAGTTGCTTGGGTGCTACTCCGATACTTTGATATGCCTATACTTTAATGTACGTTTATGCCATTTATTCTTCTGTTTTATATGCCAAATTAAAAATGATTGAAATTGTCACTTGTAAAAGTACAGAAGTTGAGATTTTATCTGCATTATAGATTTTTAGAAAGGCAAGTGTGTGTGTGTGTGTGTGTGTGTGTGTGTGTGTGTGTGTGTGTGTAAATGTCTGGGAAGAAAACAGTAGGTTGTATCTGTCATTAAGAGCAAGTCTGAACAAAAAAAGGGACATTTTCAGCACATCACCTAAACAGCCACTGTAAAATGATCCTCCAAATGTGTGTCATTACACAAAGTTGATCAAAGACAATGTTGATATCAAAGATCAGCATTGTCATTTAGGGCAACACTCTTTGTGTGTGTGTTTTAGCTAGGGGGAAAAAACAAGACTACTGCCTTAGTCAACTTTAACAGTTTCAGGTTTCAGGTTAATTCTAATAAATTTCACGCAGGTAAAATTCCATTCGAATTTATATGGAGCAGTGATGTGGTTTAGGTGACTTGTTTCATGATGTCATTCTTTGGCATCAAACAATTGATGGGTAAGTTCTCAGAAAAGTACTTACCTTAAAAAACTACATATGCTTTAGCAGTTTTGTAAGATTGACATACTGTATATGGAAAACTATCCATCGAATGGCAAATAAAACCTAACAATAAGATCAAAGCATGTATAAGAACGGAGTAAAGCAGAAGTGCAATTACTATAAAAAATAATAATAATAATAATCTAACACAGCACATGGTTCCTTTGGACTTTTCCAAATGATTAATTTTGTATTTGGCACATGTGGAATAAGAAAGGTGAATTATCATGACTTTTATTATTTTTGTGCTTTTCTGAACATGGACTGAAATGGGCTTTATTGAAATATTATTGAAAATAATAAAAAGTACAGATGTTTCAGTCTTGGGCTTAATGCATTTAGGGACAACTAATAACTCATGAATCACTGATCCATGTGTTTTATTAATGTTTATGTTTGTTGGTGTACATGCCAGATATATGTGAGAGGAGACCTGGCCATGAGTGTGTGACTATGTGGCAAGTCCCTGCCTGTCTTTAACCTGACTTTGAGCTTTAGTTGGTATTCTGAGTCTCTGTTGTTAAAATTAATAATGGGATTTGTTCAACCACCCCAGACAGGGATGGTTGTCTTCTGTGCTTCTCTATCTCCTGCCCTTTCTCACAAGAAAGCCACAACTTCATCTTCTGACCTGCTTTACAAATGCAGCTTGGAAATAACAAAAGCAGCTCTGCCTCTCTTAGACAGATCATTTTTCTTTACACAAAATTCTGTTTGTATGAGATAATATTATTCCACATGAATTTTATATAGTTGTAAAAGATTATTTATTAAAGGACTGATGGTTTACAAGACAAAAGACTATAAATGTTGAATGGAGACTCTTGCATTTTTTGTGTTTGTCCACCCTATAAGTTTTTTTTTATTATCATTATTAGGCTATTTACTGAAATGCAAGTTATTGTTTTATTTTATTTTTTTTTGCTTGGGACAATAACAAATCGGCAAGCTTTGCTGATTGCAGCCAGAGATACCAGAGCATGAGCGAATCAATTCTGGGATCATTTCAAAATTTTAATCATAATAGACATTATTTATAAAGAATCTCTGTGAAAACTGAGCCGCGTCCTGATAATTACCTAGAGCTAAAAGTGCGTGTCTGCGTGTGTATTTAGCGTAGTGTGACTGATGCGAACAATTAGATTAAAAGTAACACCGCCATAAAAAGGTACTCTATAAGAGAAATGCTTAGATAATTATAGCAACAGCTGCTCGATCGTTATCTGTATCGGACAAGCAGCCTACAAATTAGCCTATTTAACTTTTTTTATGTATAAATGTGAACATCACAAAACGCTATACTACAAAAATATTAGTTTTACAATAAGTTTAATGTTCTCGGAGCGACAAAATCTTACAAAAAACATGTTGCGCATTGACTTGAAAAGTAAACGATTGCATTGAGAAACTTGCTAATTTGCCATTTATTTTTATAAGCTGGCTCTCATGAAAGCACCTTAGTGATCCACAGACGCCTTATAGATTCAGTGTCTAATTTCTGACTAAGTAAACAATAATAATAATAACAATAATAATAAAGATTTAGTCTAAAGCAAACAGATCCCGCATGTTTAGCACGCAACTTCTCTGTAAACACATAATCATGGCTATTTTTGATTGCCTGAAAATAATTAATTATATAATTAAAAATGTTTTGTTTTTGTTTTATTTTTACATAAAACATTTTAGATGTAGACGTTATAAACTACAACGCTTGCCTCACATGCATGAAAATGATGACAAGTGGATCGAATGGAATTTCAAAGAGGAAATAAGTAAACCAATAAGTGAAACCCCTACAATTTCTCTCTTTCTCTCTCCTTCTGATTCCCTCCGTGAAATTACGATCTCAAACGTTTCCCATCCCCTATGATCTATCCACGACCTCTTCAACTATTAGAGAAAAAAACGCTCACACGTCACTGGTGAAGGTGGATCATAACATGTGCCAATACCTATAAAGCTCGAGCGCGCGAGATGCACTGAAGACACATAGTTCACCTAAGAGATTCTCGAAGTTTCACTGGATATCCTCGCGATGACTTTACAACCTTCCTGAGGTGAGTACACACTCACTGTCTGCCTCTGATTCTCTTGTAAGGCCATCATTAGCTCTGTTATTAAGATGATTCTTTTAGATTACCGATTGAGAGACAGAGTTTTTAAAACCCTTAAAATTTCGTTTTTTATGCATATGATACTTCACTATATGAAACTGAAAAAATGATATAGGCTAGTTTGATGGCAAATACGCCATATTATGATGTTGTAACGGATTTAAGAGTTTTACTTACTCGGAAGCGTTTATAAGCAGAAAGATCTCCTGGAGTGAGCACAAATGTGTGCCCTTTTCCCAAGTTTTCATAATTTCAAGTTCAATTGGAGTCTGATTTACAGTCGGAGTGGATGAGAGCAGGGCTGTTCCAGGGGTTGCACCCCAAGAAAATGTCGATAAACTCGGATGAAAGACATGCCAGCGCATGCAACTTGTAAAACTGTTTGGAATATTTGTCAGCTTCTTGTCCTTCTCTGGGAGGCTGGAGGGACTGACAGACAGCACGACATATCTCCTGTCTCCATAAAGCCCATGTTAGACCCGTGTAATGTCTTATTCTTATTCCATTCCTAGATATCCAATGAGCGCGTAAAGGGACCTTCTTGCGGGTTACAGAACTTTTGGAGGCGCTCCATCAAGAAGAAATCATCACTGGAACAACACGCACGTGGATTCTTTGCTTTCTTTTTTGGCTTTGTTCGACGCTGGAGATGTTCGGGCACGATATCTGCCTCGTGTCCGCGCTGCTGGCGGCTGCTGGTGCTGTCTTACCGGCTCTGCTGTTGCTTGTGGTTTCGCGGCTGCTGTGGGAGTTCAGGTGGAGCATCACCCGGGATCGGACCTGTAAGCTCCCACTCCCGCAGGGCTCCATGGGCTGGCCGCTGGTCGGAGAAACTTTTCACTGGCTTTTCCAGGTAAGACTTGAGCATATAAATAAAAATCTATTCTGTTTTTCTCAGTTCTTTTTGCTCTTATTTGTGATTTTTTTTAATCATGGATTTAATAGGCTTTTTCCCTCGATTAGAAAAGCATAAGCATTGTATTGTAATTTTATATTATTACATGGTTTAGAAAAATAAATAATAATAATTAATTAATTAGTTATGAATTATGATTTCGTTATTTAACAGTGTAGCCTAGGCTTAAGTAAAAATACTGTTAAATTTAGTTTTTTGATTTTATTTTTTTAAGCTCGGATCATTGTTGGAATAAATAGGCTAAATAAATAAAAATGTCATTTTAATTGTAGTAACAGTAATAGTATTTATAAATGAAATACTAATGTTTTCTGATAGACTGATATATCATGTAGATCTATAATATCTTTAGAAATAATGAGAGTTGGCTACTTTTTCAATGAACGTATGTAGGCTGGCACGTGTTGCTATGGTTACCTCCATAAGCAAAGCCAATTTCTTTATGATCATTAATATTTATGCTAGTGCACTTGTAAAACGTAGCTATGAAAACAATACAAGAAGCCCTGTCAAAATGATGTAACGTTAGTAGGTAAAAATTATTAAACGACGTGCTAACTTAGGAGGAATAATAAGTCTCATATTAATGTTATCTTTTATGTAGAATGGAGTGTTGTTGCTAATACCTTTGCATTGACTTTGGTGCAATGTTTTCTCAAAGGGTAGATGAGCCAGTTCCTCTGCTGGCCTGATGTGCAAATCCAGAAGGGGAATTATTCCCTGCATGTGTGAACTTGATGAGGGTGTAATTGTTCACTGTGGTAAAAACAGACGTTTTCACCTTGATTTCGTGCAGATTGGCACAACTGATCAATCCATTACAGGAGATGCAATAAATATTGTTATATGTAGACCAGGAAAATGTATAAAATAGTACGTGAAATTTGTTTGGAAACATTTGTAGTATTTGAAAAATCCTTATAGTCACAAACGACTGGAAGAGACTTGACGGAAGTAGTGGGGACTCGGGGTTTTACATCGGTCTAAAAGATTTGACATGAAACTCTGTTGTGTTGTCACAGGGATCCAGCTTTCACATCTCCAGACGCGAGAAACACGGAAATGTTTTTAAAACACACCTTTTGGGCAAACCCCTCGTTCGTGTGACCGGTGCGGAAAACATCCGTAAGATTCTGCTGGGTGAACACACACTGGTGTGCACGCAGTGGCCCCAGAGCACACGCATCATCCTGGGGCCCAACACACTGGTGAACTCAGTTGGTGACCTGCACAAGAGGAAGAGAAAAGTGAGTGGGAGAAAAGGCATCTGATCGAAAGGAATAACCCATTAATTTTTTTTATTTCACTTATAAATATCCCTGTAAAGATGAACGCTCAGACAAATATTAATCTTTCATTTCCAGCCACTAATGTTGCAATGAATAGTTCAGCATTTCATAAATAAAATGTTGTTTTCTAGATCCTTGCGAAAGTGTTTAGCCGTGGGGCGCTGGAGGCCTATCTAACACGACTTCAAGATGTCGTCAAGTCTGAAATTGCTAAGTGGTGCTCCGAGACCGGGTCTATGGACGTTTACGCCGCAGCCAGGTCATTAACTTTCCGCATTGCAGTGCGAGTTCTGCTCGGTCTACGTCTGGAGGAGCAGCAAATCACTTCTCTCTCCAAAAGCTTTGAGCAGCTCATGAACAACCTCTTTTCTCTTCCCATTGACACCCCCATAAGTGGCCTGCGCAAGGTGAGAATGAGTCCAGTTCTGATCTTCCACATTGTCTCACAGCTTGAGCAAACAAAATATATTTTGCATCTACATTTAATCTGGTTTGGAGAATTTTTCATTCTTAAACATATTCAAGTCTATTTGTTTTTGTTGTAGGGAATCAGGGCCCGTGAGATTCTGCACTCTGCCATGGAGAAGATCATAGAGGAGAAACTGAAAAAGCAGCAAACCAGTGATTACTGTGATGCTTTTGACTATATGCTGACCAGCGCAAAGGAAGATGGCTATGAGCTTACAATGCAGGAGCTCAAGGTAAACCATAGAAGGCCTAGAAGCATCAATGGTTCCACACAGAATGGTCTTTTACAAAAAAATAAGCAGTAAAAATTTTGTTTCAGGAAACCGCAGTAGAGTTAATCTTCGCTGCTCACTCCACTACTGCCAGCGCATCGACATCCCTCATCCTGCAGCTTCTGCGTCATCCAGATGTGAGTGAACGTGCAAGAGCCGAGCTGGAAAGTGAGGGGCTGATCGGTGACGCGCATGGATACTGCCGCTCTCGTTGCCATGGGAGCATCTTTAGCGAGGAAAGCGATGCAGCTGAGAAGAAAACCAGCGAGTGGAGATCAGCGATGAATAAAACAACGTGTTTTGAAGCAGGGGACAAGGAAGAGGGGCGTCGCTCTCGCACCCACGTCCCTTACCTGAGTTTGGAGAAACTGAGTCAACTTTCTTACCTGGACTGTGTGGTCAAAGAGGTGCTTCGGTTTCTCCCACCGGTGTCTGGCGGATACAGGACAGTCCTGCAAACATTTGAATTAAACGTAAGTGGGTTTTGTTTTGTTTTCTGCAAAATAATTACTGCAAATAGTGCATTCATATATTGTCTGCAAAAGCTTGTTATTTTCAGTGTATTTTTCAGTAACGATTTATATTAGAAACCGAAATTACTACATTGTAACATTTGTGAAATTATGCATTATGAAACCATGATATAGCATAAATAATAGTAATGTTACATCACAAAAAAAATAAAATAAAAAGAATAACTAAAATATTTCTGAGCTCAGAATTTTTTTTAATAAAATATGAGCAACATTAAAATTAGTACATTATGAAATGTGCAAAATGATACGTTTGTAAATATGTAAATACTAATAAGGCATAATCATTTTTTGTGCATTGAACCCCAAAATTTTATTTTAGAAATATAAATTCTATATTTCTTTATAAAATTGTATTACATAATAATTTTTCATCATAAAAGTATCAAATCACAATATAATGTCAAAATGTAAAATAAAAAATAATAATTGATCACACTTAATATTATCATTAATAATAATTCAAATTTTAAATATTTTCAAAGTGTTTTTTGTGCATCAAATTAATAAAAAAATTGCAGGATTTTGTCAGTAATATTTATTTTGAATTAATTTTGTTATAAAATCATGATCATGGTATATATACACACACATATATATATATATATATATATATATATATAATAAACAAATATTACTGATGAAAAAGCAAAGATTCAAAAACACAAAATTTTACAGAAAAATTGTAATAATTCCTATATTGTGCATTTGCAGGGTTATCAGATTCCTAAGGGCTGGAGCGTCATGTACAGCATCCGGGACACACACGAGACAGCAGAGGCATATCAGAACCCAGAGCTCTTTGACCCAGACCGGTTCTGCGCAGATCGAAATGAAAGCAAAACTGACCGCTTCAGTTACGTCCCATTCGGAGGTGGTGTGAGAAGGTGCATCGGCCGGGAGCTCGCTTTGATTGTGCTCAAAACTCTTGCAGTAGAGTTGCTCGCTACAGTAGATTGCACTCTGGCAACAGAAACATATCCAAGGATGCAGACGGTGCCAATCGTGCATCCGGTCAATGGATTGCATGTGTTTTTTAACTACAGAACCCACAGCATTGAGAGAAATCGGAGGGAGTCCACGCATATATAGACAATAAACTTCATTTAGACCCTGTACCACATAGAATGCTAATGCATAGATGTCAAATTGCTTCTGGGAATCATTTGCAGTTTCCTTTCTAATGTTTATGTAAAGCAAACCATCTGGAAATGGATGAAATTATGAACGTGACTCATTCATTAGATAATGTAAAGTGTTGTGGAAGCATATCCACTAATATGCATGAAAACAGTTACTTAAACCTGTGTAAAAGAATGTTAGATTTGAATAGCCAAGCCATTGTGATGTGCATGAGGGAAAAAAAGATTTAAACACACACACACACATATGTATAGAAATGCATTTAAATTCATGTATTCTTTCATCTCAACCTTGTATGTGATATATAAACAAAACCTGTTTTTGTTTTATGAAATGAAGTAGGAACACAAATAAGCTCTATTTATATTTTTCTCAAGTAAATAGAATAGATCAGTAAATAAAATATATATTATGCCACTTTCTAATTTCTAGGCCACTGTACAACTTAAATTACTAGTTATCTATTCATGCTCTCCTTGCGGCTCTAGTACTTACAGAAATTGCATATTGCTTTAAACCATGTAAATAGATGACTAATGCATAGTTTTTTGTGTTTATCATGAATGTAAGCTGTGAAAAATGACCCTTGCGCTGTGAACTGGGGTATCAGTTTAAATACAGGGAAGGAGAAAACAAGCAGCACTTTTCTCCAAATTAGGAGTATATGTGTATACATGTTGTATATGTTTAATACTTGTGTACTTCTTGTAGTTTCTGTGCTCATGTGTTTGTCTTGTTGAATAGTGCTCATGTTAATTTGATATCTTTTATGGTAACTATTTCGAAATGTGTTTCTGGAACTGTGCTATAATGTTTAAGATGTCTCTGTTCAATAAAGAGATTTGATGAGCGTTATGATTATGTTTGGGGTCTGTAAGTTACATATACAGTGGGTACGGAAATTATTCAGACCCTTTGCTGTGACACTCTTAACTTGGGTGCTGTCCATTTCTTCTGATCATTCTTGAGATGGTTCTACACCTTCATTTGAGTCCAGCTGTGTTTGATTATACTGTTTGGACTTGATTAGGAAAGACACACACACATTCTCTGGAGTTAGATGTATGGGAAGCCAAACACATCAAAGGTGGGACGAAACCGCGGCACCCGATTGGGCCGCTCTGGGCGGACCAAATATCTGTGCGGCCCAGTGGACAGCGCAGCGCGACAATCTGGATAGCGCAGAGATGATCTGGCTTATTTGCGCGACCAGTTTCATTCGCGCAGCACTGCTCGAAACACTTACCTGCGCAATCCACTGGGCAGCGCCGACTCTGATAGAAATAGACCTCGCCCATCCTCAATGTACATTTTATCCACAATCCACTGTAGTTTAGAGTGCACAAAGTGGAAGCTTTAGGTTATATTGGCAGATATTATGAAGTTGAACTTCTTAAATTTATTATGTTTATTCTTTCTTTATGGAAACTGCAGTGTTCGACGGTTTCGGCAAATTTCTATTTGCAACAGAAGGGGCTGTTCAAAGCAGAAATTTTAATGACCTACAATACAGTCGTCTTCATCTTGTGGAACATGCAAGTTTTCTAAATTATATTGGACAGTTTACAGGTAATCACAGATTTGACCTATGATATGCATGCTTCGAATTTGAATATAGACTAGATAATAACAGGTTTAAACAGGAACCATTGTAATGAAAATGTAATTATTTTATGTCTTTTAGATCTTTCCTATTCTTTAGAACGAGGGATGAGTGAGTAAAGTATCTGTATCTGCATCTGTTAACCATATGAATTATCTGTATCTGTACTCGGACTGGGCGGGCCTAACCCGGAAGCGCTATCCAGATTGTCGCACTGCGCTGTCCACTGGGCATATTTGAGAGAGCGGCTCAATCGGATGCCGCGGTTTCGTCCCACTTTTGATGTGTTTGGCTTCCCATACAGATGTCTTCTCTGAGAAGCTACACCAGCTCCACTCACTCCCTCACCTGTCCCAGGACACTTGCAATCCTAAGGCAGAGCAAATAAACCATGCCTCTTAACAACAACAGCTCATTGAATTTCAGCGAAATAATGTGTCTGTTAACTTGCTTACATATTTTTGAAGTCCTTCCAAAGCAGGCTCATTTTCTCCAAAATAGTGCTTAGAGAAAGGTGTCAAGGAAATCAATTGTTTGATCATTAAAATTAAATCATTAAAATCATCATTAAGTGCTATATAAAATAAAGTTTATTATTATTATTATTATTAAAACTGGAGGTGACTTTGGGAGTTTAAAGTCTACATGAAGGCCTGGAACCCCTGACAGCCATGCTTCCATAAACCCCATACATCATCCAGATCCCTGTAATACTGGTATGGGAGCTTGGCGCACCTGGGAAATACCAACTCTTCCCATTGGGCCATATACATATTGGCGTAAGCTGGTGCAAATCTGGTGTTCCCTTGACTTGCAAATAAAACTGTCCCCCAAACTCAATATCATTACAGGCTGAATTCAACTCTAACAACTCCAAAACCTGTCAGTAACAGAAAGGAAATGAAAGCAGACAAGAGGAAACTCAGGTGTTTCCTAAGATAGCTTTGTGGCTTCTTCTGTTGTCTTCTCAACATTAGAAAATACCATTGTAGTCCGTTTTGATAGAAAGAGAAAGTTTTAACTTTCTATTTATCAAATAATCATCACACGGACTAAACTGGTGTGTTACCTCAGACCCGCCCTGAGTGAACCGTGATGAGGCCGAGACGCAGAGACAAGAAAGACTCCTCTGCCTCTCCGACATCGCGTGGTCTTCCTTGGCCACGAGGATCAGGTTGATTTGTATGAAACTCACTCAGAAGTTCAGCGAGCAGTGGGCAGCCATTGCTGCAGCAGTTGGGAGAACGGTGTCTTGCTCAAGGGTCTCACTTCAGTATTGACTAACTTTTGGTATTGAAGGTGGAAAGGGCTCCGGGAATTCACTCCCACCACCTACAATCCCTGCCGGATCTGGGACTCATGATCCATGAACCAATGCTCTTTGAGATACAAGTCCAACTCCCTATCCATTACACAGACGCGTGTTAAGGGGAGTGTTGCCGGATCCGGCTGATCTAATTAATGCAGCCTAACAACCCTTTAAGGGATTTGATTAATAAATACGTGTTATGTGTAAGCCAGACAACAAACTACTATGATTCAGGGGGTGTAGTCCAGTTCCTCTTCAGTCGAGTCACTCTGGCGTTACATATGGAAACTCGCCTGAGAGACCAATCGCCTTCGGGTATTAAGAAAAGGCCAATGAATATTGGCGTGCACATGATTGCATCCAGGTGCACCTCATCACTACGTGGCGGGAGGGGCAAGGATGCAGTGCACCTGCAGCTTTTCGCTTTGGAGTCTTGCTACAGCTAATGCTGGATCCGGGTGTGATCGGCAAGATCTTCAGAGAATTTAAAGAGTTCCTGCGAGTTCATGCTCTCTAATCGCTGACAGCAGACGGAGTGTGGGCAGCTGTCAGCAACTCCTGTGTGCTGGTAGCCTTTTTAAAGGCTGTACAGAGCAGCCAGCATTTGTATTTCAGTGGGAGAACCACAGAGTGCTCGGCGTGCTGCAAGGGGTCCTCCCTGGACAATCCAGGAGAGAGAAAAAGAGCAATTTCTCAAGGTTGAAAAGGCGTTCGGCAGAGTGCTTCTGGGCCAGGAACACGCTGATGCAGCATTTGTGGATGGTTCATTGCACCCGATCCTCGTTCACAAGACAGGCCTTCTCCCTTGATGAAGCGTGGAGGAGTTCATTGCTCTCAGCCATCACGTGGATGCCGATGAGGAGTTAATTAAGAATTGTTTTTTGTCTGGTTGGGCTCTGATTTGCTCTATGATCTGCCCGAAGACGATCCTGAATTGACACTTGAGCAGCTCATTGTCTTTGTTTTATTATACTGTGGTTCTTCCTTCACCGTTGTGGAGGCAGAGAGAGATGTTGACGCGCATGATTATGAATTAAATAATCACAGCACCATGAACATCACATCAAGCCGGTGGCTATTAGCTTAGCTCAGCTCTGTACTGAGTTTCCCGAGCCAGTTAGCTCTTTAGCCTCCTCTAGAGATTTAGCTCTGCCCAGCACTGAGTGTCTTGAACCTGTTAGCTCTTCAGCTCCTCCTAGGGATTCAGCTCAACTTAGTACTGAGTGTCTTGAGCCTGGCTGCGCTTTAGCGGTCCCTAGTGATCTAGGTTTACCCTGCCTCGACTTCCTCAAGTCTGTCTGTTCGTTGGAACCCCCTTGTGCTTCCACTCCATCCTGGACTGAACCCCTCGTACCTGTGGACACCTCAGAACCTGTTCATTGACCTGCCTTGGCCCGATCCGCCTGAGTCTATTGAGGATCCGGATCTGCTGTGGCCTGAGCCCCCTGAACTCCAGAGTGACCAAGAGCTTTTAGAGGCTCTGCCAGTGGCTGCCTCTAAAACCTCAAAAGTGAACAGCCGACCCTTCCGAGGCCCTGCTGGTGGCTGTATGCCCTCTAGAGCTCGGTCTTCTGCCTGTGTCTGGTTCTGACTATGGAAGGTTCAGCAGTGGCTGCACTCATCCCTATGAAGTCAACGTCTGTTGTGGGTTCATCAGGGGCTCCGCCGGTGGCTGCACAGCCTCCAAATTGGTCAGAAGGACCTGTGATGGAATTCACATCTGTCCCAGTATCAGCCAAGGAGGTCAGTTTCGAACTTATGCCCTGTTCTGAGTCTATCACCGAATCCCGTGACCTCACACCCTGCCTCAAACCGGCCATGGAGGCCTATGAATTACTTACCGTCCCTGAATCGACCACGTCGAAAAAGGCCGTTGGTCTTTTGCCTGGTTCTGACTCCGTCCCCTAACTATTTGAGCTGTTGCCATGGTCAGAATTAGCCATGGAGGCTGTCAGCCCAGCTACCTGCCTTGGATCGTCCTGGGAGGCCTTTGAACTGTTTCACCCTGAGGTTGACACTGTGATTATGGCACTGTCACTCAGCACTGAACCTAACCTTGGAGCTGTCACCCACTTACCTGAACCTGCTCTAGCTGCCGAGATTCCTTCCCGAGATGGCCTGGGTCAACTCATGATTCCTACATTTTGTCCAACAGCAGTGTAGGGAACAGACTGCAAACAGGAGCTGTGCGTGATGGATGGCTTCTTGGCAAGTCGGCAGGAATGTGCATGTTATTGCAATTGAGTAATGATGCAAATGTGTTTAAAGCATACCTTAAAAAAAAAAAATTATTTTATGTATAATTATAATCTCCAATGATAAACAAAACCACAGTTATTTTAATATATTTTTTAAAGCAACATTTCACATTAATCAATGCAAATTTTCAGGAAACAAAACATGTTTTATAGCATTTAAAAATTAAGTGAAATGTTATATTGAATCAATATTGCCCTGGAAAAAACAAAAAGCTATCTGTAGGCTATTTTACAAGCATGTACTTTCTTTAAAGTATTCTTATAATATTGTTTAGAATTGTTAGCTCTGCCTAGCACTTGAAATGTTATATTAATTGTCCCATTGTATTTACATTCATTGTTTTGTAATATTTTTTTCAATTTTTAAAAAATGTTTTGCCTCTCAGGAGACAGTGGTTATCCCCTTAGAACGTGGCTGCTAACTCCACTAACTAGACCCCAAACCGAACAAGAATGGCGTTATAACGACAAGCATTGCCAGACGCATTCAGTGGTCGAACGCACTATTGGTCTGCTAAAAGGACGCTGGAGGTGCTTGGATACGTCTTGTGGCACAGTATTGTACAACCCTACAAAGGTTTGCCGGATTGTGGTGGCTTGCGCAGTGTTGCACAACATTGCTCAAAAGAATAGTGTTCCTGTTCCATCGAAACGCCCATACTGAAGATAATGAGCCCGACCCTGGCCCTCCTAATGCTGTGCATAATGTTATGGCAATACAGAAGCGTACAATTGTAATAAATGGAATGTAAAAAGTTAATTCTAATTCATACTTTTTATTTTTCTAATTGAAACATTTTATTTTTTCACAAGTTCTTTAAGTGAACCACTTATTCCTGACAAAATAGTTTTTATTTCTTTCAGTTCGGAACACACCGCATTAACAGCATGAACCATGTGACGTTGGGTCTTAGGGTTAGGGACTTCTTCAGTCATTACACGCCTTGAGTTACCAGTGCTCGGTGGTGGCACAAAGGATGATGATGATGCACTGGATTGTGCACAGGATGGGGTTGCTTGGGCATTTGATGATGGCGGCACACTGGACGTTGGTGGAGGCACACAAGATGCCGGTGGTGGCACACAGGATGGTGGTGGAGGCACACGAGATACCGGTGGTAGCACACAGGATGCCGGCGGCAGCGGCAGTGGCACGTACAATCTAAGCCTACATCCCTTGTCTACCCCACTTGGACCACTCACAGGGCTTGAAGGCATTTCAGGATTAACTTTTCCTTTAATCATTAAAAAATGTTAAATTAAATAAAGTTTGTATTGCATATGTGTAAATGTGTGAAATAAAATGTGAACTTGATGACTGTAACGTTGTGTCAACGTGGAGAAGGAGAGCGCAGGAGTCGAGGAGTAATATAAAACAAAAATACTTGAATAAAGAAGAAAACAAAACTTGGATTAGTATCCTTAAACTATACAACGAGACAATCAGAGTAGATGAAACACATTCAAACGATACACATACATTGACCGACCAAAACAAACTCAAAAGACAGGGGTTTTATACACTGAAGACTAATCACTAGACAAGACACAGCTGGGAAAGCAAAGGTGGAAGGGAATCAACTAATAATGGGAAAATGAGACAGGAAGGACCAAATATGGGCAAACAGGAAGACAAGAACTGAAACCAAAACAGGAAGACATGAAAACGAAACCAAACAAGGCAATACAAAAACACAGAGTTTAAACAGACAAAGAAAAGACATAGAATGTTACAATGACTTGCTTTTGACTTTTTAAGTTTTAATAAACAGGAAACTCGACTATTTTAATAAACGTGTATCTTAAGGGCAGCTGCATCTATTGCTAGATTTGTTACTTGGATATTTTAGGACTTTCCACTTCCACGGAATTTGAATTGGTTGATTTAAATTATCCACAATAAAAAAGCTGATTTTTAAACAGAAAAACTCAAATCAATTACTTACCATCGTCACCGCAAATCACATCCGTATTGCCTTGGAATTCTGGAAGAACTCCACTTAATCCGGTTTCCCCTATAATCGCACCCACCCTTGCATCAAAGGCTGAGAGGTCAGTGATTCCTTGACCAACACCAGTTGTTACTACACTGAGCCTGTGTTCACATATTCTTTTTTTTACGACTACTTTTAAGTCAGACCTTTTTTTTTTTGTCTCTTGGACTGTGCGAGGCACCGAGGTAACAGCATTGACTGCTTCGGTCACTTGCTCCCATTCTGATATCTTTCTTTTATTTGAAATGCCCGCAGAGAGCCCACCAAATAAAACTTTTTTTTGCCCCTCCACCTCAGACAGCAGTGCCTCCATCTCGCAGTCGGTGAAGTTTTTTTTGCTTTTCGTTTCTGTTCTTCCATTTTTAGCCAAACAGATCAATGACAATTATCGATCGTATTAATATGCAGGAAGATCATACATATTTAAAATAGGCGGTCTTAACCTCCAAATATGGTTATTTCGGGAGGAGATTGGGGTAAGCTATAAGCACTTGCACCTGCGCACAATATTCAGATCATTGTGATTTATAAAGTGAACCTTGCGCAGGTTCTGGCATACATACGGTTTCATAAATCTGAAAACTTTTGTGCGTACGCAAATTCTGCCTTATGTACGCACGCACAATTTAAGGGTGAAATCTACGCAAAGTTTTATACATGAGCCAGCCAGGAGGGCATTGTAGTCACATTATATTTGTACAATTCAAGGATCCTTTAAGATGCCGGAGAATAACTTAACTTTTTTTTTAAGTAGTGCAAAGTGCCAACATGGAAATAGTTGAGCTTGAGAACATCGTAATTGAAAACTCAGTGATCATTAGAGGACTGACAAATACAGATCTTGATGAAGATTGAGCTGAATTTCTAAATCAGTATGGGCATGTTTTTAGACATCTCAGCATAGATGATCCCAAATCACCTTACCATAGGGATGTCATAGTAGAGTATAGGAGTTGTTCTGCTCTAGATGCTCTCAAACCCTTACTACCTTACACATTCAAGAGTCTGCACGACATTACTTACCACATCCGACTTTTGTCAAGTGTTTATGTGTCCCCAGTGTCTGAACATGCTGCTACTCACTACTTTGCAGAGCTGAAGAGAATAGCAAAACTCAGTGGCAGAACCTTCGATGATCTCTTGAGAGAGCAGCTTCTCTCCCCTGCTCCCTCTGTTGCTGACAATCTGGCGGATTCAAATTGTCTTGAGTCATCCCAAATGACTGATTCTTGTTCATCTGATAATCCTCGATCTCCCAAACAAACTGAGCATTCAGAAGGACAGACTGCTGATAAAACCCACAGAGTGCTTGCAGGAAACCTTTTATCCAAACTTGATACTGGGGAAGTAAACCCACCAGAAGTTGAAGAAGATTTTTATAGATCTTATTAACTGAAATATAAGGAAATTATATTCAAGTATATTCAAGTTATTCCACTAT